>JAVQJG010177278.1:0-19864 GCA_036024015.1 Craterocephalus amniculus
CACTTTGAATTTAGGTCAACTTCCTGAATGGGTGATTGAAATAAAAGCATGTTTTCCCATAAAATCTAATATTTGTGATCTGTTTTAAAGAAAAACACAGGAAGATTAAAGAAAATCGATTAAAATCGAAAATCGGATTTGGTTTTAAAAAAATCTGAGATTTTATTTTTTTGGCATATCGCCCAGCCCTAACTCTGACCTGTACAAACAAAGCCTGCGTAACTATAACAATGAGCTATGCAAGGCCAGAGAGCTGCATTTCTCTCAACTGGTTAACAAGACTGTTAACAAGACTGTCAACAATTGTCACACTATTTGCTATGATTGAAAACGATCAAAACTATTAATATTAATACCACACAGTCAAATAACTGGTACTTCACATGCAGCTCTCTAATTGGTTAGGCAGCCACTTTTGCAGCTAGCTTACAGCTAGCTAACCATACCAACCGTACAGCTCCTAATATGTAAATACACTTTAAGGAGACAGCAAACAAAATAGGTAAACCTTTGAAGCCTCATGGCATTCAGAAGATTTTCTTAAAGTTTGAGGTGTTCGCTGTCTTACTACTTTGTCACTTTGGTGAAAGTTCTGCTTTTCCTCCCCTTTTAATTTAAACAAAAGGATTACTCGGCGTAAATACTGTTCTGTATAACACCAGTAGGCTGAGATATGTATGCAGAAAGCTGACTAAATTATTCAGCAGTCATTTTAATAACTGAATAATCCTCTAACTTATTGATCAAAAATGTGAAAAATGTTCAAATCCTGTCACTCCCAGTCTGTAAAAATGCCTTTATCTGTTTTATGTAAGAGTTAAATGATTCTCTTTGAGTTTGACCAACCAAGTTTTCAGTGTTTCCTGACATATTGCTGGCTGAAGGGCTGCTAAGAAGCACTCTGTTCAAGAGGACTTGTTATGCTTTTTGTGCATCTTTGAAAAGTTAGCCAGAAACCCATATCAGAGAGAGTATTTGTCATCTGCATGGGTCTCGAACACCCACTCCAGTGTTTTTCTTACAATACAGCAATATTACTAACTTCCTGCCCAGGGTTTAGTATTAGTAATGCATATTAGGAAGCATTAGCAGCTGCCCACGTTACACCATTTTTAACTAGTCAGGGGGCTTTATAGTGGAGGATTGGGTCGCCAAAGCAGAAGTAGCTAAAATGAAAGCAGAGGATGAAAAGAGCTGCTACAACAGCTAAATGTTTGTTTTGTTCTTTTATTCCTCTAAGCTATGGACCTCCTATATAAAATGATTACCCTCTAAATGACCATTACTGTAGCTCGTGGATCAAATGAACATTTTGTTTACTCTGAGAATATTGTATTTGATTAACGACATGTATAGTTTAGAGAAAAGCATTTATCTGCCTCTCTGCGGTGGTGACATGAAAGAGCTACTGAGAAAAATCATGCACTTTGAGTTTCTAATTACATTACCTTATTGAAAGCCTCTAAAAGTGAATCAAATACATCCCCGGAAAGTGGTTATTTATTAAATGATTGCATAAATGGCTTCAAGTACGAACAGTTACACAATATGTTGGTTCAAGATAGGACAACACACAGTTTATCACTAATAAGTACTGACATATAATCTGAAGGAAATGTCTTTCCAAAGTTTTAGCAATTCACTTTGTCTCAACTTAGAAAAGCAAAGGTCCAGGTTGGTTATAGAAATATAAGCTCTATCTGTCACCTTGCCACGGTGGAGGGGGTTTACACATCCTGAAGATCCTAGGACACCCACCCTGCCTCCTCCACCACCTCCTACCGCCCTCAAAATGCACAGAAGCCCCCTATGCCCTCCACGCAGCCTCCCACCATGCCTCCGCTCTCACGGAGGCATGATCTGGAGTCCCAGATGACCGTTATATTTTTTCACTTTTCAGTTTCCCCCTGAACAGTCACCGATTCCATAACATAATCTTATTGAATTTAGAATGATTACGCCGACTTGGTCTCTAGATTATCTTTAACTCGTTGTAGTAATTTGGCAGACAGTGCGGTCTGCCTTCTGTCCTCTGATGTTGTGAGAGCCGTCTTCTTGTTTCCTTCCTTATCCACCAGAGCTGTCAGTGTTGTTATGCACACATTTATGTACACAGGGTGTATTAGGGATTTTTAGTTTTTCTCATTTTGTGTTTGCCTTTGTGTGTGCATGCATGTTGTGCTTGAGCTTCCTTGAAATCCTTTTCCAATAAACTGCTCCAATAAATAACCCACAGTACGGGCTGGTTATGGTTCACACACACAACAAACAAACATGATATTCCACAACCCTTAGTCCAAACCGAGTTGGACCACGGATCCAGATAATTATAGTTAAGACTTTGGAAGCCACCCTTTGAACTGAAATGCTGAATTTGAAGTCTTTAAAGATGATACTTGCAACAAGAACAAGGCCAGAGTCATGTCCTATGAACAGTCTTCTCTTTCTTCAAGGTGGCTCCTCTGTCTGGCAGCCTGAATGGGGACCTCCTCGCATCCTCTGGCCTCACCAGCCCAGCCAGTGTCTCTGACTTTCCTGCACCCCAGAAACCCTTGGTGCGTGCAAGCTTGTCCATCGCGACAGCCGACTACGCCGACCGCCCTGAAGTGGCGCTGCGGCGAGAGACAGGCTCCGCTACTCTTCCGCTGCCTCTGAAAACAGAAGTGCCACTCCACCTCTTCAGCACCACCAACCAGCAGCACAAGCCAGTCGGGGTGCAGCAGCAGATCCCCACCAAACTGGCAGCAATCAACAGTGGCAAAGGGAAAGGAGGCAAGGCCGGCAAAGCCTCACATCGCACCGACAGCACCGGTGAGGACTCACACTTGCACAGTCAAGTTATTAATATTTGAAGGGGAGGCTTTAGAAAAACGTTCAGATGAACTGACACCTAATGACTCCACAACATCAAAAGGTTTTCATTAAGTGAAATGAAAAATGTCAGAAGAAAATGTAGTTCTGACTGTTTCCCACAGGCATGTATATCAGAGATGCAAGCAAGGTTTGAGTCACTCTTTGAAGTGGTACCAAATATGTGCTGAAGGGGAGGATGCGAGATGCCTTTATGCTTGTCTGGGCTTGTTTAGAGTCAGACCTCTGAAACACATTAGGATTGTGTTTGTGTATCAGTTGTCTGAAGTGAAGCTGATGACAACAAAGACTCCCACCTTTTTAATAGTTGAGTCCATTTAAATATGCATCATGAGTGTTGCTCTCATTCTAGCAGGTGATGTGTAGCAATGGATTATTTTTTTGGCTTATTCCTCTTGCCTGAGTCCAGCTTGACCAGGCCGCCCTTAGAATGGCATTAGTTGTATAATTTGGCAAACCAACTGTTTATCAAACAGTGGCATACGTGGCCGGATTGCTCCAGTTTTCTTTTACTTGTCCTATCTAATTTTACAATTCAGTGATCAGCCTGTTCTTCCTCTCAGCCTCGCTGGATATGAAGCAGATGCTTCCTCTGAAGCTGTCCGGCAGAGAGGAGAACACCCACAAGGCCAAGCGCTCCATCAGCCCCCATCAGCAGCTCCCTCTGTCGGCTCCTCCTCAGCCCCACACGCTGCATCATCACACAGGTACCACTCTGCCCCCCCCCCCTTCCTTCCTTCAATCTGAGTACACCCAAACACAATCTCCTCTTGTCTCTGTTCTCTGCTGCATTATTAATCTGTCGTTCTCACAGACACAAATGGGAGATGTGTGTCCTCACCTGGGCAAACCTGACCCTGCCCGATCACATTCCTCTCTAAAGCCTGCCTCGCCCTGTGTAAACACCTATCAATTTCACATGCTCCCTTTTGATTAATGGCCAGTTGCACAGCTGACACAGACAATTTAATCCTGTTCTCTCACAATCAAGACAAACAAAAAAAAACATTGGCTGGATTTCACGTGATTTATTGCACTTTGGATGATTTAACCCAACTGTGCTTAAAAGCAGCTACAGACTTAGCTCCTATTTATGTTATTTACTCGGTAATCCTTTGTTCTCTAATGGCCTTTGTTATATGTGTCTGACAGATCACCTGAGTTCTCAAGAAAATGCTGGACCAGATGCTTCCATCACCTCCTCCCACCTTCAGAATGCACAGAAGCCCCCCTTACCCTCCACGCAGCCTCCCACTGTGCCTCCGCTCTCACAAGGTTCCACATCACTGCAGTTTCAGCCCCACATGCAACCACAGAGCCTCAGTTCAAATGTTCACGTGCTCAGCCACAGCGTCCCACCACCCTACACCGTCACCACAGAAGACCAGAATAAGGAGGACGTTATATTTTTTTAATTTTCAGTTTCCCCCCTGAACAATCACTGATTCCATAACAGAAGGAGTTATGAAGTGGTTACTGATCCACAGGCAACCGCAAGGCTCATTAAAAGGAAAAACCTCTGAGTTGATGTGGGCAGCAGCTTTGTTATTGCAGAGAGAACAGCTGCAGTAACTTCCAGAGAAATCTACAACTCAACATTAGATTGAAGAACATTTATCTTTTAACACGGCTACTCCATGTTCGCTTAGAATCTGCCAATATTTAATTCAATTTTTAGTTTTATGTCTAAAATTTATTCAATCAGAAGTATAAGGAGATAGCTTGTGGGAGAAAAAAGGTGTTGTAGCATGTTTTCTTTCTTTCTTTTTATTTGAGAAAAAAGAAAAAGTTGAAATGAAGTTTTAATCAATCCAAAGACAAAAGCAACGAGAGCTGAAGAGCTGAATGGGATGTGACTGAAAGGAGCGACGAGGAAGAGGAACTGTGGGTTGTTTTCCTGGAGAGGAGTGCTGTCAGGCCAGTTTTATGAAGCGTGAACAGCGATGGAGTCCTGGCCTTTACGGCATGCTTCTGGACGTGGGACAACACGAAACAGCTCTGCTTGTAGCTCCATTTGCACAATGTAAATACTCCATTCCAGACTAATGAAGGAACTTGTAATGGAAAACATGCTTACAATTTCATTGCGGCTTCAGTTAAATTTCTAATCTGTACTTGTCTTAATTATGCTTATTACGGAAAACTGTGGATTGCTTCTGTAGTGTTGCAGCTGATGGTCCAACATAACGTTAATAATGATTCATTTTGATTTACTTTAATTATGTGAGAGTTTGGCTTCTTATCTGCCTCTGTAAAAAAAATCAAGAAGGCATACAGTCTGACTTTGTGGCTGTTGGCTTCTTAAATGGCATGCAGCTAAACTGTTCCATAAAAGATCACATATTTTATAAGTTATGGCAGAAATTTGCAAGTTTAATTATGCACTTGCATTAAAATTCTTTCAGGCTTTAATGTTTGGAAGTTTGAAAGTGTTAGACATACAGGAGGAAAGTAGCGTCACACGGCTACATTTGGTACTTTGCAGATGTGATTATGGTCCTCATTGTCTCACATGAGATGCATTTCCCAAAAGTGTCCCTTTAATCTTGTTCATTATTGTTTTTATTTTTTTCCAAATCAGTAGCAAGCGTACTGTACATTAAGTATTTTACAGCGTTTTGTTTTTTAGGACATTTTACTTTAAGCTACTTCAGTTTACTGGATGATGGCCTTTAAACAATTAATCAGAAAAACATTGGACGATAATAGCTGTGTATTAAGGACTTCATTCGATGGTCTTTTAGCATCTTTCTCGTGCAGTGGGAAAAATGTGTGGCCACAAAACGTTGAAAGAAATCAGAGTGGTGTGGCTGTGGTGAAGTCCTCCTCCAGAGCAGTCCTGGAATCACATAAGTGCTGTATTTATGCTGTCTATACATATTAAATGGAGATGCCATGGCAGCCGGCAGAACTGAAGCAGTTTAACGTTGGTGTTCAGACAGCTCAGTCCACTGCTGGGCTATTTTTATAAATCCAATGAAAACTTAATGTGATTGACAGGTTGTGTTTTTAAAATCTAGTTTCACTGGTTGATGATAAGACAATTTGTTGCCTGGGTATGTTTTCTTGCGCTGACTGATCTATATCTCAGATTAGTGGCACTCTGAGTTGAGGATGAAAGGTCTTGTCTGCATTGCATGTTATTAAATATCAATGACTTTTTATTAGCCGGGTCTTAAATAGAAAGACGGCTGTGGCGGGTGCAGTGGTTCTGCAAATAGAGCGCTCATCTATTCTTTTCCTCAGAGAAAAAAAGGTTGATTTTCTTTTTCCTTGCATTAAAAAAATGCTAAAATCACAAGCTAGAGTTAGAGCAGGTTTGGTGTATTTTATGTATATTGTTGTACATATTGTATTGTAGGTTTTGATTTGGGCTTTAGTCGCCTGCTTATACATACAAAAAGTCTGATTTGATCAAGAATTCAAAATTAAACAAAACCCCATTAAATATGGTTGATTCTCTGTATGCATTTGAACTACACACGCTGGTGTGTACGTACAGTGTGGTACCCCCTCTTTGGAGAATCCTTGTAGTGTATGAATCATTTGTCACTGTTGTATAAAAGAACTGAAATCAAAGGTGTATTTTTAATCTTCTGGTATGTGTTGATGTTGCTGCGTTGACCGTGTTGGCTCTAGTTTGGTTCATGAGCTCATGTAGCAGTTAAACCAATCAGTCGGCTTGTTTCATTGGGTTTAACCAAAGAAACGTTCAACTGACTCTCTGTCTGTCTCTCTGCTCCCGCACGAAGGATTAGTGACATTATGCTGGTTGTGTTGTCGTCCACAAACTGTTTTTACATTTTTTTTACTCAAATAACAAGCAATCCAACAGGAAGTGTGCACAAGTAGTGTGTTTACAGAACATTGTAGTCCGCTCATTTCCTGTTTCATATCTGGCATCTTTCTGTGTCACCTCAAAATGTTATCCTGGATTTTAGTGTGTTAATTATTAATTATCAGGCTCTTATACTGTTCTGGATAATGTATATCGATCGGCTCCTGTTGCCTATGTTGGCACATTTGTAAAAGGTGGAATCCTTTTCCAGACGCTGGCTAAATAATTTAAGATTAAGGCCCAATTTTTCCAACTTTTGCCCCATCATTTGTCTCCGCTAACTTAATCCAAAACTGTAAAATGTTGTTGATATCACGACTGCTCTTACTATTGCTTGCCAACAGATCCATTTCCATGACAGCTGGGGAAATTCCATCTGCTGATGCGGACCGTATCTAATGGCTGAAAGCAGAACTTTGAGTTGGGATTTCTTTATCGAACTTAATTTTCCAGGGTCAGGAGAAATTTCATGGGCGCAGTTTCCCACATTGGAGTTTTTGATTTTGAAGGAGAGCCGACACACAACAGGAAAACTTGTGTAAGAGCACTTTAGTTCTGCTCCAGACTTTTTAAAACTTCAAAAAAACAAGTGGAGTCTGCCGCTGTTTTTATCAAATGAAGTCTTAATTGTTGCTGTACTGAGATGCTTCATCTTGCTCTGTTGTGTCATTCAGAAGCCAGTCGCATCACTGTGTGTGCATGTGTGTGTATGTATATTTGTGCATCTGTATTTGGAAACTAATTGAGGTGAGTTGTTTCCAGTTTTTTTTTTGTTTTTTTCCCACACATTCGCACACCTTTTGGACCTGTAACATGTAAATAATCATGAGTATATTATATTTCCTCGGCCAATTTTACACTAGTCACTTTGGAAAGTAGCATACTTGAAGGGGAAAGTGAATGTTAATGTTTATTATAATATTATTATTATTATTGTTATTATTGTCTGTAAACTTTGATTTACCAAGACATGTCTGATGACAACGGTAGCAAAACTGATGTTTGTATTTTTTTTTCTTCACTTCGCCACATTAGAAATCTGTGAGCACAAACTGCTGCCTTAGAGAAATTTAGTAATAAAAAGCTATGAAACTCTTTTGTCTGAATTTTATGTCGGTTAGAGTTTTGAAGCAGTTTTGTGGAATAATTGGATTTTTCTTGTTTGGGACAAAGGCAAGAGTGCAAACGCTTGACATGTAATTTTGCCTCATTATTGAGGTTTTTATCCACCGCTCATCTAAATAATCCCGACCACCCAATTAGATGGCTGACTAGCCATTTCTCAGTGTCTAGGAGGTGCAATAACGGTGTTATTGACCCCGTGTTTAGAGGAGCTAATAACAGCCTACTCCCAGACAAAGCTCTATTTTCAGGCCTTGTGGTTGTGGCTGTTGAATCCCTCTGTAGACCTCGCTAACAGCAGGACTGCCGGTTCCTGCCTCATTGTAATTCTGGCAGGCCAACGCTACAGTAGTGGCCAGTTTTTATTGTCCGCTGTCATTAGTGGCTTTCCTCTTGTCTCCTCTCAACAATTGTTTTTCCAGGCTGCTTCTCCCCGCCTTTGTTTCTGCCTCACTCCTTCCGCTGTTCTGCCCATTTCATCTCTCCCTGTCCCTTCCCTCTCTCGTCCGGTGTCTCCGATCCACCTCAGCTCGACCGCTTTGCAGCCCGGAGGCGTTTCATGTAATGCAGTTTTGTGCAGGAAGCCCGGAGTCTTGGCTGCTGTTATTCTGTGTGAGAGGCTGCTCTCACCGCAAAGTTAAACAAATAGACTCTCCGCAGAGCCAGACATGCAGACAAACATCATAAAACTGAGACAAATTTTAGTTTGATGCAGTCCGTGTCAGCAATTGTTTTTGGATTTGTTTTTGCTCTTAAAGTTTCCACCATTTGCATCTGGTTTCTTTAAAATGAAGAAGTGCAACCCTTCTGCAAGGTGATGATTTTATACAAGGATATTAATACGTGCGGTGGATTGTTTTCTTGGGAAACTTAAAAAAACAGGAAAAAACTAAAACATTTTCATTTTTTATGTGATGTATTGGTTTGATCTTTAAGCCCTTTTGTGGGACATCAGCTGTGCTTCTAAATCTAGACCCTTGGCATCCCCCGTCTTTCTGTTTTTGCAAGTGATGCGTTGAAGGAATGTTTTATACGACTGCTTATCTGAGTGTCGTTTCATTCCCCCTGGCTGACACAAAACTTCTATTTGTCCTCCTTTCAAGCACCCCAGGTGATAACAGGAAAATAGTCAGCAGTAAAATATGCCTCCGCTTTAAAGTCGGCTTACATAACTTCTTTGGCACCCTGGAAATCTTTCTTTTTTCACCCCTGTTGGAATATTTCAGGTTGTGTGTAGCTGTTATCAGCAATAGATGAAGAGCGAAGAGTCGAGGCCTGCGGCGTGTATCAGCTTGTACGTTAAGTACGCCAGCTCCTGCAGATATTTCTCATGGATTATAAAAGTGAGATATATAAACTAGCTGTTTCACTTTTGGCTCGGATGAAAGACAGTCATTGTTCCTCCAACCTGTTCAACTGATCTCTTGTTGTACCTCAACAAAGGAAGTCCCTGTGTGGGGGGCCATGGTGAGAACGCCTCCACAGAGAAAGATTAAGCCAGGTAGAAATCAGATGGAGGGTTATTGTTTCCTCACAAGAGACGCCTCAGGTGAATTGAAAAGATGGATTATAAAGGAAGTGTGCTTAGTGCTGACTCGCCCTTTGTGCTCACAGGATTTGCATTTTGCAGTCAGCTGTAGCCTGGTGACTGTCCTGCTGGGCCAGTTTTAGCCCTGTGTGCTTGTGTGCTGATTACACTGGATCAGGAAGTGATTTATGGGCACTGTTTGAGACCAGCCTGTTCCAGGGAAAAGTAAACATTCTCATGTTATAGTATCTGTTTGGGTTTTGCTGAGATGAATCTTCCTGATCTTTCCCCCAGATAAGCAATGCTCATCTCATTTCTATCCATTCTTACTGCAACATTCTTAGTAATGAAGAAAGCATCAACCCACACAGCCAAAGTTGACACATCCGACAACAGTGATGCAGAAACTGTGTTTTCTATGTTTTGGTTCAACTAATTTACTGGTGTAATTAATTACTAAATATAAATTTCGCATTGATTTTGAAGTTGAATACAACTACTTTTTGTGTTGTCAAAGAAGGGTGACACATTTTACCTGAAAGGGCTTAAAAATCTGAAATTCAATCTGTTGTGCTACACAGGTCAGCTGGTCCAGACCAGAGTCCAGACCAAACATCGAGAAGCAGTGTTTAGCTGTTATGCTGCAAACAAGTGGAACAAACTACCAGTAGAGATTAAACTCTGACCAAAAGTAGAAACTTTTAAATCCAGGTTAAAAACGTTCCTTTTCTCGTGTATCTATGAATGAAATCTGCACGGTATCTTTAACTTCTCTTGCTTTTAATCTTTTTAATCACTTTGTGTTTAAGTGATTTTTTTTTTTGTAATTCTGCTTGTACTTATGCTTTTAATGTTTATTAAAAGAACTTTGAATTGTCTTGAACCTGAAAATGTGCTATACAAATAAACTTGCCTTACTGCTCGCTACCCAGAGGTTATTATATTAGCAGAATAACGCCTGGAAA
Source organism: Craterocephalus amniculus (assembly GCA_036024015.1). Taxonomy (NCBI): domain Eukaryota; kingdom Metazoa; phylum Chordata; class Actinopteri; order Atheriniformes; family Atherinidae; genus Craterocephalus; species Craterocephalus amniculus. The sequence continues at coordinate 10,325 of JAVQJG010177278.1, forward strand.
CAAGAGAATTCCTGGCTTCATCCATGTTTCCCTTGAAAAAATATCTTGATTTTTCATCTGTCATAATGTTGCATTTCGTCAGAGTCAAAATTGCTTTGGGTCTTTCACCAACGTTTTCTTCAGACAATAATTATATGAACTAAACAAGATAAGCACTTAAAGAAGGGACATTTCTGTTTGGTAGGCATCTACTTGGTGTAACATAATACTTCTTGGTAATAATTCTTTTTCCATTGGAAAGACAGATTATTTCCTCATTAAATGGTGGCTCATTTGTAAGGAAAATGTATTTGTGGGATGAGCAGCAAAGTATGCGCCTTACACTCATATCTTCTCTGTCAACACCAAACAGCTGATTCTGCTGTTGACCCATGTTTGTTGTTTATTGGATCGAATAACTGGAGTCTGAAGAAACAAGACAGTTTGGCACTTTAAAATTTAAAAATGAAATAAAATGAATTAATAAACACAAACAAGAGTCCCAGTAGCATGTAGAATAACCAGACACAGCCAGAACAGCCTGGAACATCCACCTCATACTGGTCTCCAGCTTTGTCACACATTGATAAGGCATGGCATTCTATTCTTCAATCAGTAATTTTTACAAGTCAGCCAGTATGGTTATGTTTGTCTGTCTGGCATGGAGAACATGCCCAACCTGATCCCACAAGTGTGGCAAGCAGGCCGTTCCCTCCGCTCCCAGATTCTCGATTTTCTCTGAGAAACCTATAATACGTGTCCTTATCCTGGAGGATGGAGTTTGGTGACTGTGGAAGTTTTGGAATGCCACTGGTTGCAGAATCTAATCTTATTGTCTCTGCATTGAAACTGTCTCCAGCTATGACAAACTTCTTTTTCCCGCTGGGGTCGACCCATTATCAGCCTGGCCAAAATTTGGTATTTTGACGATAATCAGCGTCGGCCTTTTGGATGTTTTGGATGGCTGACTGGATATATCAACTTAAAACGGCCTTATTTTCGGGCCTTGATGCAGCCGATGTATTTCCCCCGGCTTGCTCTTACTTCTCTCATATCAGTCAAACTATATTTTCCCGTGAGGAAGATGCCACCCGACATCATCACACACTCCTCCAGCTAACCCTGATACTCTATTAATCAGCATGACGGTCTCCATGTGTTCTCCACACTAAGACTCTACTGTTACAGGCAGAACTCGGACTCATTTGGGAGAACATTATGCGTGTTGCTGCTGATCAGGCACTGGGTTGTCAGGACCGTAGGAGTCATTTGCAGAAAAATCTGTTTAGCTTTGGCAAAGAAGATTTGGCAATTCTTTTATGGATACCTTACAACCCACATACTCACCTCTGCTGCTCATCCCACGAATCCATTTTCTTTTCAAATGCAGCACCATTTAGAAAGGAACTAATCTGTTGACAAAGAAATAATCCATCAAACACAAATTTCCTTTTTGTGCTTACTATACATTCCCAAATTGATAAATAAACTTTAAAAAAATGCCTAATATTGCATAGATCTGAGATCTGCCACCAAAATGCACTCATTTATCACCTATAACTAAGACACAAACCAGCATTTTTTTACTAACAGAAGTCATCACTGCAGTATGGTTTTATTTCTAAGATGGGTGTACAGTCTGACTGTTCAGGCAGGTATGTGGCAAAGTGACATCCGCTGGAACATAGGAACCTGATGTTTTCCAGCTGAAATTACCCACAACATCAGCGTCTCTGCCAGCTTCTTTAAGTGCATCCTGCTGCCATCTCTTCCTCAGGTTGCTCAGGCAACCACATGATATAAAAGAAAACATAATAACCATAGCACCTTTCTCTTTTCTCCATAGTCCAGTTTGGACTCTCAGGTGCCGGTGTGGGTGTTGTTGGCAGTGAAAATGGGTCATTGTGGACACACTGATCTGCAGTTATGTAACGCCATATTCAGCTGCTTTTACCATGTAACGTGTACGCGCTAAGGTTCTCCTTTCTTTGTGCTACAGAAGCTTTCATGTGAAATTAGACCACACCGGACAGCTCAGCGAGGACTGATGTCCATGACTGTCGCCAGAAAACCAGAAGTCCTTCCATGGGCCACTTTATTATCTGCTTACTGGGAACACTGATCCACTTGTGTAGACATCCCTTTGGCTCTCGTCTCTCATACATAATGTATGTTACTGACTTCACCTGCACATCAGCCGTCTTAATACTGCGGTTTCATCAGTGTGTATAAACCTCAGTCAGTTTTCTGGTTGTTCACTCATCAATAATGGCCCCTTTAACATTTTACGAGGTGAAACAATTCGGCCCTCCGCAACTTTAAGTGTTTTCCATCTGTTTCGGGACGCATGATTGTTCAAGTTTGTGCAGTGTGGGAGGTCTCTGTGGCATTTTAAAGAATTAGATCTTACTTCATACACACACACATGCACACACACACACACACACACACACACTAACAGTGCATTGGTAGCCAGAGTCAAATGCTAATGGTGCCAAAGCAAATAGTTCCTTGGCAGCTTGCTTGGAAAACTCTTTATGACAGGAAATGTGGGTAATTCAAGTTGCTAAGTCTCATCCTTACTAGAAAGAACCAGGAGCTTTGTGTAAAAGTTTCTTGCCATCATCAGAGTTGCTTTTTAAAGTCAGGGAGATGTGTGTATATCAAGAGTAAGAAGTAGAAACATGGTCACGTGTGCACCAGAGTAACAGGAAGGCCTGAAGATTGCCTTAAAACAAGAATAGTGACAGAAAATGGCTCTAAAGTGAGTGAAGGGGTCTGGAAGTAGATGCACTTCTGTTGATAGTGCACTCAACCCTCCATGCATTATCTTTAGGGACTTTCTGCATGGATTTGTAATTCTTTTCGAAGAATGTAGCCCGTAGTGGTGCTCACATGACCCTTCCAACACCATCAGAAGCACCAAATTTCTCCGTCTGTATCAGTTTGAGTCTTGTGTTGCATATCTTTTATGTTTTTCCTGAGCATGTTGCATCTTTGAAAACACCTTTTTTTGCTTGTGTTTTTTCCCCTTCCCTTTTTAGAACGGTATTGGCTTATAGAGAGGGGAATTGAGTGAGGCTGCCAAACCAGAAAGATTCAAATCACGCTTTTAATGGACTGAGAGGGATGAGAATGACTGCACAAAGCTTCCTCGCCACATCCCTCTTTCATCTTGGAAGAGTGGAGCTCAGCAGTGCTCGTATTGCAAGTGTAGCTGTGCTCTATGGGGGATCTAAACACAGCCTCTCTGATTTAGGAGCTGGAATGGAGCGGTCGCCAGCCTCCCACCAGAGCTGGCAGGTTTGGATGGCTCGCTGGCTGCTGTTGAAGGGGGTTGTAGGAGGATCGGGTGAGTGGAGACAGGAAGACCCTGCCAAAGGAACAAAAGGCCACTAACTGCTGCAATGGCAAACACCAGAATAAGAAAGGGCTGAGTGGAATTGTTTGCCTGCTTACAGAATGTAAAAATCCGTTCATTTAATCGCTTGAAGCTGCAGTTAAACACACAGACACAGACAGAAAAAAACGAGTTTCAACCAACCATCCAGTTCATTCGGTTTTTTTGGTCTTCAAAACCATAAATAGAAATCAGAAATCAGGCTAAATGATTTATAGATTATGAGAGCACACTGTGCAGAAAACTGATGAAGCTCAACAGTTTGTTGTAGAGACCATCAGCTGATACATTTTGAGGAGAAGGCTGGGGAGGCTCATAGCTGTCCAGAGTAATCTAACTGCAGGAGGTTTTTCCAGTTGATTTTGTTTTCACTTGGGAGCTCATAAATTCCACCTTCTACATTTAAAAGCAATGCACCATTAGGTAGCAGGGCTGTAAGGTTACAGTTTTGCTTCACCACTTTTACGTGACGGTTAAAACTGATGCAGACAGATACCTGGCAAAGAGCAAACCAGTACTCATCTACATTGATTTGTGATGCTGAAAATCTCGACAAAGCAGCAGGGCGGGAAACTAATGGATTAGCACTGACTAGATCCTAAACATGATGCAGTTTAAATCATTTGGAAACAATTTCATAAGATCAATTGATATAGATGTTGCAGCTGTAGTTACCAGGTAGTTAAATAAACCAAAATATTTACAGGACAAGAGCTGGTCAAATGATCTTGTAAGAAGCTGCATTGTTTTCTTTTTAAATTTTCTTTCACATAGAAAAAATTTGAGCATATTTTATTAAAAGAAAGGTGACATAGTTAAGAGGTAAATCAGCAACATTATTTAACCAACTTTAAGTTTTTCTTGCCTTTTCTTTTGTTTAGCTGTTCAGTTTTTTATACTAATAATTGTGGAAGAAAGGTCTTTAAAGACCTATTGTGTTGCATTATAAAAATGTGAACAAATTTAGATTTTTAACCCAGAATCACACTCAAAATCGTTATTTAGCACCCATATGTTCAGTTAGGGCTGGGTGATTTTAACCAATTTTCATAATTTGATCATTTTTCCCGTAATCACGATATATATCTTGATATATTTTTGGGGGGGCAAGTAAACAAAGAGACGGTTCAAATTTATGGCCTTAAGTGCTAAATGCACTGAACTCTTACAGTTCATGGCTGCCAGTCGGCTGCTGAACTTCTCATCACTTCTAGATTAAACATAAGAAACAGAGCATGAAATTGTTAACCAAGTGAAATCACTCTTGGGTGTGCATGTGCGTTCTGTAAACACACCCACCCAAACACACATAGGCTACTGCATGTTTTCTTTTTTTTTTTCTTCCACAATGGATCTTGTTTCAGTCCATTAACATGTCGAGATTCCTGGCAGACTGTTGCGGCGTATTAAGTAGGATAAAAAGATAATGTGACATTAATTCCAACGAGAGCTCTTTCATCTACTGTAACTCGCACCAAAACCTGTTCCACCACAAAAAGGAAGGCTGCTATTGTTCTCATGCAGAAAATCTCTTCCTGCCTCCTACCTTCCTCGGTCTTTATCCTTTATTTTCTCTCTGTATATCTTTTTATTACCCCTCCATCAATGAATCAGAGCAGAGTGGGGAGGCCATCACCTTCTTTGAACATAACCACAAGCTCGTTCAGTTCAGTTACAACCCTGAGCCATACACCCAGCAACAACCAGCTTTTCATAAAACATTCAGTGTTTTGCTCTTGCTTGCAGTGACCGACCTGCTCTGAATCCGAGCTGGGACTTGTTTTTTGTGTATCAGGAGCAGACCGAGGCTCCGGGGGGAATTTGGGGAATCTGAGATGAGATGCTGGTCAAGCTGCGGCCACATGGCACCGTCTCTTTCAATCAGAGCTGTTTGTTTGCCCGTCCATGGCTGTGCGCTTGCTTGTGAGGGAGTGTGTGTGTGTGTGTTAATACAGCATGTGTCTGCTTCATTAGTTTTGTATAAGCCTCTGCGCTCTGCTCTGAATGAGGAGGGAGGATGACACACGTCAGCCGCAGACGGAGACAGATGCTGCTGACATGTCCGAGTATCTCTCTATTGTATTATTCATCCTCTGTGTCACATCTCATCCGCAGCGGTCAACTGAACAAGGCTCAGCAGAAGTGGTCGCCTCAAACACACTTATGCGCGCTCGAGCATGTGGCTTATTTTCATAATTCTGTTTGGTGTGACTCTCTGCATACTGCGTTTGTGTCAGAGGGCGGCTTTACATCTGCCAAACTCCGGCTTCAAGGCCCCTTGCATCAAGCTGTGGAGGATCCTTTTGAAGTTTTCTTTTTCCCTGACAGAAAAGTCGTTTTTGATTGGCGAGACAAGCAAAGGAGGTTTTGTAGATCCGTACGCATATGTGTCACCTCAGGCAACATATCAAGCCCTCTCTATGCCATCTCACCCTCCAGCAACCCCCCTCATTCAGCCTCGCTTCAATCCAACTGGGAATTAGCTTCTGCTTTGTTAATAGGAGTCAGACGATGTAGCAATTACATTTAAAAAAAAACAACCTCTGTTCATGCTGAGAACAAAGAGTTTCACAGTGTTCTTGTGACAAAGAGGAAGAGAAATGCATCTTTTTGTACCACATGGATCCAAGTATTCCAGACTTGCCTGGAATGCCCGCCGGCTGGTTACTCCTCAGCCCACAGCTCGTCCTCATCATGCATGGTCAGCCCGCAGAGCCTTTGTCTGCTTTTTCCTGTGAATGAAACTGTCCTCGTGTTGACTTTGTGACGTGATGAGATATCACAATGGGTCTTCTACCAGAGGGAGCGCATATTTTAGATGGCCCTCCCACCTTTGTTTGCACAGGACAGGGAAATATGTTGGCAATGGCATTCTTTGGGACACATAAGGAAATAGGCTACATTATAACAGGAGTTAAAGGAGCCATACTTGATATTATTTGACTCTTTCTAAGAAAAATGGTTTCTGCACAGTATATTATGTGGTAAAAGGGGTTCATAAAATCCATAAAAATGAATGACTCGTTGATTGCGCATATGTACGAGTCCATGCCATTTTAGTTAGCGAAAGCGGCTAAATTTTTGCTTTGGCTCTTTCTCTGCCAATGGGGTTAGCTTCCATAACTTCCAGATTCCTCTAGGAAATCTCGAAGTTATGGAAGTTAACCCCATTGACGGAGAAAGAGAGAATTACTCCAAAGCTCAGAAGTAGCCGATATCTCTAACTAAAATGCCCTGGATTTGTACATATGTGCAATCAATGAATCATTCATTTTTATGGACTTAAAAGGGGTAAGTCCGACTTCCCCCTATTTACCAGATATCATACCGTGTAGAAACCATTTTTCTTAGAAAGATTAAAATAATATCAGGTATAGCTCCTTTAAAACTAAGAGTGAATCTTGCAGCAACTCACAAGTCAATTTGATTCAGATTTTTTGGATTAAGCGGTTCAGATAATGGATGGATGGATGGATTTTTGGGGTAACGATTCGATTCTGTATCGATTCTCGATTCAAACCATTCTTAATTCACTTTCAATATCTTCTAGTAACAAAACGTGTTGATTAACTCTTTTCCTCTATAAGCCTGAAACAGCTCTGATGAATTGTTTCATGAGTTGAAAGAAAACTGATTATTTCCATCAAAAACCGTTCAACCTTATTAACATGGCAAAGTTTAACATGTCTTTGTCACTTAGCAGCAGCTTTGAAAGTAAAGCTAATCATTTTTAGCCTTTTAAAATATCGCTTTTTGGACATTTTGAAATGATTCTGAATCTTGATGAACAAGAATCTTGATTCTGATTAAAAACGATTTTTTTCACCACCCCTAGTTAAAATTTACGGGGTACAATGTTGAAGTTGGTTTGTGCATCCTTCCAATGGCCTCAAAGATGGACAATGCAATCAGCGTCCTGGTCAAGGAACAGTGGACCAGCTCTTTATCCTCCCAAGGATACAGGAAGGCATGTGGGAGTTTTGGCTGTGGTTTACGACTACACCCTAAGGCCCACTGCTCTGAGCTGAAAAGTTTTATTACCACCCATTCTTAAGTCTAGTTCAGTACATCGGTCCAGTTCCCACAGCATGTTGGACTCCATCTAGGCTGCCCTTTGTCACCAGTTCTGTTCATAACTCTTGTAGACAGAACTTCAAGAGGGAAGCAAAAATATGCTGCCCAGTTTGATCAGCCAATGTTGGTTTTTTTTGTTGTCAGATGTGGTCCTGCTGGCTTCACACTAGCATCTTCAAGTCTCTGTGAGGAAAATGTTGATTATTTTCCCCACAACATAAGAACAAATAAATGTATCAAGTGGAGAATTTAAAGTATCACAAGATTTGTTCATGAAGATAAAAATAAGAGTGTGAGCGGGTTGTTCAACACATTATTACAAGTGTTTGGTGCTGAGTCAGTTCATGGTAATCTCATGGTTTAGATTTAAACAAATTGGTGTTTATAGTTGAACAAGTATGAACAAGTTGATCATATCACACCTTTTTTATGATCTCCTCTGAATTCCTCTAATTATATGTTAAATCATGAGAAGGAAGCAACTTCTCTTCTCTACATTTCAATAATCTGTGGACAAATAGCAGGAAAGCAGCTAGATGGAAAATAAGCTTAAATGCGAGGCAACAAATACGCAGAGCTCATCAAAGGCCCGAATCCTCAACAATCAACTCTCTGACGGTTAAATCCATTGTGCCGCTGCCAGAACCAGAAAGCTCCTCTCTTCATCTCTCCTCTGCAATTTACTGGGTAATTATTCTATTGTATAAACAGCTATTTTCAGTTTCTGAATCTTGGCAAGTCTGAAAGTGCCCTCCTGTCACAGAGCTCACATTTCATTCCTCCCCCCTGTCAAAGCCACAGGTCCTCGCTGCAAACACTCTGAATTAGAGGTGGTGAAATGAATCTGGTTGAGAGGGAGAAAAGGAGGAACATACAGCGGCTGCACCTCTCCATCAAGCTATTATTATATCATGTTAGATGATATGTAGTGTACATGCATGTTTAGGAAGTCTGGTATGCTTTCCAGTTTGATGTCATCAGGCTACAAATGCAGCAACTGTGCAGAAAAAACCATCAAACTATAAAAAAAGACTGAAATGTGTGCTCCGTGTGCACCCAAAGGAGACCAAAGAGTTGTACAACAAGCAGGAAAGTAATTCTAACGCCAGGCCTAAAGAATTATGCACATATAAGTTTGTCTACCTAACAAAATATAGAGAAAGTTCCTTCTGTGATATCTTCTTAAGTTATCAGGTTGCTCGGCATCTGCATAACCCTGCATGATAAAAGGGGATGCCAGAACATATCACAGCGTCTGACTGCACTCACCTGTGACAGAAAATTACATTCCAGACACATAACACAATGTCTGTGGCTCAGTCAGATGATACACACCCAAAACACCAGCTTCAGGTCTCTCTGCTCATGGTGCATGCTGACCTGTCAGCTCCAGAGAACCCCCTTCTGCACACACACACACACACACACACACACACACACACACACGGACTTCCTACTTAGACAGCAGAGACCAGACACCCCTTTCCCTCGCTCCAGTGGTTAGACTGTCTGGCTGGCTGGCTGGCTGTCTTGCACTCTGTTTACTCCTCGTGTGCTTAACCAGCTCGCCCTGAAATGTAAGAGCTGCTGCCAACCGATGCCCACAATCAGGGGTGGAAGGGGGTGGGCGAGGGGGGAGGGGTGACGAGGATGTGGAGACATATTTAACAAGAACAGCAGCACAGGAACAGAGAGAAGGGTCAACATGTTTTTGTAGTGTTCATCCTGAAAAGGCTTGCTATGTTTTTCTTGTCATTCAAACCCATGAAGAAGAAAGAAAATAACTGAAATCGTGGGAGAAAGATGGAGAATATTCCAGAGGAAGATTGACGTTTGCTCACAGAGCTTTGCAGCAGGGGAGACTTATATAAGAGTGAGAGTGAAGGCTCTTCTCAGATGGACTGCAATTTTTATGATGAGGCTCCTGCTAGTGTTTTTATTGCACACACACACCCACACAGACACACGCAAACACACACACACACACACATGCACACACACACACACACACACACACACACACACACACACACACACACACACACACACACACACACACACACACACACACACACACACACACACAC
>JAVQJG010177280.1:0-14342 GCA_036024015.1 Craterocephalus amniculus
GAATTTTTGTCCCAGTCCACCCCTGATAGCAGCAGTCGATGACAGTCCAGGCGTGGGATTTCTCTCGTGGAAATATGCTCATTATTTTTCCTTTCTGATGGTAAAAGACAAGATGGATATTGTTTTTGGTGGAGTTTAGTTATTTTGATTAAAGGCTACAAATAATGGAGAAAGCTTACTTTGTTTATGTTGAAAAAATCTATTGAATCAGTTTTGCACTATTATTGATTCCTACAGCTGCAAAATAGTCTGAGGCACAGTTTAATCTTTGCGGCAAAACTATACTGTCTACATGCTTTAAATGGCTACAATAAATATGAGAGGAAAGCAGAAATAATTCTTATGTATTTTTAATTCATTCATTATTCACTTGCTCTCAGCTACTACACTGCCGTCGTACGTTCAGGTCGCTAGGTGGGGGATTGAGCTTGTGGTAGGATAGGACTTACATGTGACCAAACCAGCAGACTGGCAGCATACCTGGCTATCCAGTTAGGGAGGCAATGCACTAATGGGAGAATTTAGAGTAAAAAAAAAAAGAAGTTTCATGGTTACCTCATCTGTATTTGGCCATATGGATTTCATGGATTTTAGCTGGAGCCCTACTTGGTGAGGCGCTATGTTTGGCCAATGGTTCTTTTTTTTTACTTTTAGAAATATATGATACCCATGGGTCCTCAACTGTCCATGCCCACATTGCCCACCTAGATCCCTCACGGGGCTCCGACTGCAAGGCCACATGGGCTTCACATATTTGCCCATATGATGGAAAATGTCAAATTTTCCCAGTTCAAGCCCATGTCCACTCACCACCCACACAGCCTATTTTCAACCCTTGCAGGCCCCTCATGGACACGTTGGTTGGGATTTTGCATAAATGGTAAAAGTTTCAGGTAAACCTAATAAACACAAGAACTTCCAGGATTAATGTGGATCTCCACTGGAATACTATATTTTATTACAATATTTATCTTTGCAAAGACAATCTATGATTAAGTGAAGGAGCCGTTCAGGTAAAGTCTCTAAAATGGACATTTCAATGCAGTTTGGCCATCTGTTTTTCATTTCCCCGATAAGAGGAACTCAGGTTTTAAATGGTTACATTTTTTCTTTCTTCTTTCTTCTCAAGTAAATTCAGAAATAACCTGGAAAGAAAACATTATTCTTAGGATGTTTAGGCACCACAACACTGGTTAAACCCTTTGTCATCAGTGATTATCATGAATCTTAGTAAAGAATGGATAAAATAAACTTGTCTGAACCATCTCTATACCAATTGGTTTGGGTATGTAATACCAAAAGAAAGTGTTTGTTTTCCCGTAACTGGTTGAAATTTTGATCTTTTCACTCTCACTACTTAATTAATTATTAACTTTCATCTTAACTATTTGCTAAAAAGCACTTAATCATATTTTTCTTGTTCAAATGAAAAGATATAATGTAAAGAAACAATTCTCTCTTGCTTTTTTCCTCGTGTACAAATTAAAGGGTTAAAGCATAATATATAAGTATATAATATAAGTAAGTTGTAAAGATCAGGCAGATCCCGTATCCTACTGTAAAATACTGTAATAAAGAATACAGTAACACACTGTAAAATTAATTAGAGTAAGTTCACTGTAAAATAACAGCAAAGTACTGGCAATGGGGATGCACAGCACAATTTGAGCTGCTGCTTTAAACTGCAGCATCGGAACAGCTACCTCATGAAAAATAACTAATTTCTCATCTTGCACAAAGCTTTAATACAAACACATTTAATATCCTCAATGCAGACCTTTTACAGGTGTTTAATATCAATTGTATATAGTTCTGTTCGTGAGGTGAGAACTGTGTGGGTGCGTAGGTGATGAGCTGTGAACATACTGTAACGGCAGACATAAGAGTCTGTGTCAGGCCAGCTAATTCTAATGTGCAGCAATTCTACGAATAAATGACTTGTCATGCAGACGCCAGGATATCTGAACACATACACACTTACACAAAGAAAAAAAAAACCTCAGGTGAGAAACCACAAAAGCAATCACACAAATAAGTGATGTAGAGTATTTTGTTCTTGCTTCCTGACAAACAACTCGCATTTGATTGTAATGTTCTGGTCTAATAAAGCTGAGATTGGGATTTATTTTCTTTTCCATTATCTGCCTCTTGATAACAGTGAGGTAAATTATGTGGTGATTATGGTGGAAGGGGGAGGCACTGAGTCAATCAGAGTCCAAATGGAAACTGGATGGAACAAACACAAAATGATTATGGACAATCTGTCTCCAGGGACACAGACGGATAGATAGCTGGATGCTCGGTCATATTCTCAGCACGCTAAACAACTTTTGGATGATTCTAATCCTCGCAGTCCCCACGGTGGATGGCCAATTCAGCAGCCAGTATTGGCAGCGAAGGTTAGAGCTGCACTGAGGCTCTCTGAAGCATAGCAGCTGGGGAGAGTTTTTATTAAAAAGCCACAGAAAAATGCGACTCTGCATGGGACATGCAGATACTCAGGGTAGAAATTCCTCCTGAAAGTTCACATCATGATGCTCTACTGACTGATATATTTCATTCCACGTAGCTTCTACCAACAGGGATACCGGCACCCCACGTGCACATAAACACACAAAAGGGTATAGCATATGTTTGTGCAAACACGTGAATTCAGTGCCTTTAGGGAGACATAAATCCAGGCATCCTTGCACATGCTTGCAAAAAAAAAATACACGTCTGTGTTGCATTTTTACTGTCACCGCCTGGGACTTATCCTCCGCTGTGCAGCACGCTGTAAAATCAGGTGAGCTTCTTGGAGAACTTTCCTCGCTCTGCACTGGGATGCCATATGTTTCCACTATTAGTGTGATCTTGGGTGAGACCTCTTTCACCCATTTTCCAAAAGCATCCTGAAAGAGCTGGCATGCCATAACTCACACAGGCACCCATGCTTTGCAGCCAAGCCCTGGAGCTTCCCTGCAGGAGATTAAAGAGGAACATTCTGAACGCATGGGGAAACATTTACTACACCGAACACTTGTCTCCACCGTCAAAAGAAAACTCATGCAAACAGCATGCAAATGCAGAGGAAACTGTTGACATGTGCACAAATATAGAGTCACATGTTTGATCTTCTGCAACAGTGATCGCCGCTGGTGCCTAATGAAAATCATACAGAACTTGCAGCTTTGTAAATTTATGCTGTCTCCGCTTGTTTGTGAGTAGACTTCCTCCTATCAGCTGCCAGTGTGGAGATGCGGGACTGCTAAATTGAATCTAGCCTGTTGAGGATAAAGCTATTTTTACCAGCATCATGAGACTGAGACTCAATCCAAGCAGGAGCTGCCTATAAAGACGAGAGGCAATCTTGGTTCTGAATGGGTTTGAACGCTCAATCAGCGATACACCACACTCAAAAGGAAATAAGGCGACCACTTCCATCCTGACATTGATTTCTTTCACTTCCCCTCTCATCACGATCACAGCTGGCCACATAACTCTCTGTTATGCTCACTAAAGGAAATGTCTATGATAATTTGCTAAGGGTGAAATACCAATGTCATTCATGCACTTCTGTTTCCAACCCCTACTTCATGAAATGCAGATCCTGACAGACAGCTTCAGCTCTTTTCTCAGACTCGGGATGGTTGGAGTCAGTCATTAGATCTTTATAACTGCACAGCTATGTAATATTGCATCAAACCACAAGAGGGGGAAGGCACCACCTGTTTTATTCCCAATAGCTTAACATCAGAGCAGGTTTAGATGGCAGGCTTAATTTAAAAGGCGCTGCAAGAATGGCTCTCATGCTGCGTCATCCTCTTTGAGAGGAAATTTGCAGCGTGGATCAAAAGGGGATGTCCTGGACGAATTACATGCAGGAACACCTGAGAACAGAGACACAAATCAAGTCCGGCCCGAAACCGCCTGCTTTTATAACCTCTATAAACCCTTGTGGCAGTCTCTGATATGCTCCACTAAGGGCAATTTATTACATAAATATGTAGAAATTTTACATACTAGCCCCACCATCTCTCTGAGTCTCCATGTTGCTGCAGTAATTTAAATTAATACCATGGGCTGAGAAAGAAATGATGAGATGATGCAGTGATGTCTTTCCACCAGTAGGTGGAAATACATGCATATTAAGTGACTGAATAAGTGCCGAGGACCATTCATTGGGCCAAGACCTAGAACAATCTTTCAGGTTTTTAAGCAAATAGATGCTTTAAAACATATTATTATTATTATTAGGAATAAATTCAACTTATCTTAATTACCATCTGTTCTGCTTTTGGTGTGTTTTTTCAGTTGTGGTGAAAATGTGGATGATTGCAATGATCAAGTAACAGTAAACCACAGCAGATACATCAGCTTGTTCTTTCTTCTTCTTAAAGCAAGGAGTACAAAGCAGGGAAATAAATCCAATGCCAGTTTTGAATGTATTCAGAAAATCTCAGGATTAATGCAATGATGCTATAAATCTGGTGGACTTGATAGCAGAGAAGACAAAAATGAGCTGTAAATCATCATTTACATGCCACTGAATGTAGGATTTTTTAATAAATGCAGCACAAAAAAAGTTTATTATTGGCTTCTTCTTCTTCTTTATCGGTGCATTGATAGATGGCACACAGTGTTCACATTGAATTTTAGAGTAGCTATAGCTTCTGCTTAAATATAATAAGGCCGTTCTGAATCTGAAAAGTTAATCTTTGATCTTCAGCACTCACAGATAAGTCGCAGTTTTGGATGAAGGCTGATTTATTCCAAGCTCCTGAGTCCTGCAAGTGAAGTTCATTAGATGAGTGTGTAACTTCAGCACAGTATATTTCCAAATGAGTCAAATAAACCCACTTGACCACACACTCCATCTGCATCAGCACCTATTCAAATTATTCATTAAATTTTACAGCCAACAGGGAAAAAGTCACACAATCCCCCCCTGGCTGATTGGAACGGTTGCACTGGATCTTGTGTATTACTCATAAATATAGCAATAACGTATAGATCAACAAAGAGGTGGAGTGAGTGGGTGGGGTGGATGGAAGGGGGGATACGCATCTGTGTTATTTGCAGACCTGCAGGAATGTGTGCTGCATACTGATAATGCAGAAACCCTACAGACACTGTGTGACTCTTCAGATGCGACAGAGAGGTGAGAGCTCTTGTTGTGGAGACGGTGAGCACTAATTCAAAAAGCCCACTGGGCCCAGCAGGATCAATACAGCATGCTGATTGTTTTTCACCATCTGGAGGTGAAAATAAGCTGTTTTACTTTTGTTTATGTCTGGAAAGCTGACCGATGGGGGCTTATGTTGTTTCTTCACACTATGTGAAGAATACCCTGTGAGAACAAACTGAATGGAGGCATCCTGTAATCTCTGATAAAAACACTGTGATGGCTGAAAAGGTAAAAACATTTTAGAGCCCCCCTACAGTGTGGAGAAGAACTCAAATAAAGCTTTTGTACTTTTATTGTAGTTGCATGAAATGCGGAACCAATACTGAAAACATGTAGTATAAAAGATTTTACAGATCCAGCATGTTATGAAACTAATTCCTCTGAATGCAGAAGCCAGTGGCAATTCCACATCTCCAGAATCTGGGAACTAACTGTTCCCTTCGCTGTACCCAACAGAGCCATAATTATCACCACCAGTAGCTCCAGAATCTGGGAAAGGGGGTCTGGGGTTGTCTGCCATTGCAGTTTCCTTCTGGAATTAATATTGTTTTTCATTTCAGTTAATTTGTTTCACAAGTCCAGAGCCCAGCCCAGCTGAAGCCTGCAGGACCAGCTTGGGTACGCTGTACATGCCAGACTGACCAACACAACTGCACCTTCAGCAGCTCCTGGCTGAGGAATGGGAAGCCGAGATGTGACTAACATGAACTATTGGCTCTGAGTTCCCGGATAGTTAATAAAGAGTAAAAATGTCTTGATTTTAATCATTAATGTGGGAGACTGTGATCATTCAATCCACCAAGCAACTTAAACTAAAAGTAGGACCAACAGGAGAATTTTGTTTTGGCACATTATTGGGAGATGCATGTTTAGCTGTGTTGCTCATTCCACAGAAGAAGAAGACGGCAAATGGGTGACCTACCAGGCTTTCCAACCCCAAGAGGATTATAGGACTATAGACAAATGTATAAAAATATACATAAAAATACATATACATATAAAAATAAGGGGCACTGGGAGGGGGAATGGCCCAAACTGGGTGCCTGGCCCTCCTGAATAATGTGCAGGTCTTCTGCCTGTTTGGGTGGGGGAGCTTTCAGGCTCTTGGAGCCCTTGGACCTGTCCTCTGTTTGCCACGGTTAGCCAGTGCCCAGCGGGGTTTTCAGCTACCTCCTATCCCCCTGTCGCCTGCTAGATGGATGTCGGTTGTTGCCTGGGATCCGTGCTCTGGGGTGGATGCTAATCGCCTGGGTCTTGGGGGTCCCCCTGACCTGCTTCTGACCTTTGTGCAGAAAATATGTAAATATGATGTTCAGCCAAAGTGAAAAAGGAACATGAAGCATGAATTAATGTAACTGTGTTGTTAATTAATGAAAGTCCAATAGAATTATGAAAATGTTTCTAAATCTAGCTAAACTAAAGGAAGATGTTGGCCAAATGGCTGAGAAAGGAAGAAATTTACCATCAATCTCTTGTGACTCCAGTCATGTTCATATCAAACTTCTGAGAGGAGATCGGTCTCAGCAGAAAGCTCTGTTTTGACTGAGGTATCTGTATCTGTTTGTGGTTCCTGTCTTTAGCACATCTGCCGTACCTTCTGCACATCCACTATTTCAGTTTTTGTTGACAATATAACTCAGTGTGAAAATTCATCGTGGGCAAAGAGAACTATTTATTACCCTTACTGCAACTTCTCATGACCCTCCATGCTTTTGTGGATATTTTTCAAACCAAATTTTTCAGCTGTTTTGCTTTAAAAGATTTAGAAGAATGTATTTCATTCAAATCTGTAGCTACAGATGGACAGGAGAGGTTCGCCAAATCCTCCGTTTCTCCGGTCCAAATGTCAGATTATCTCCTGGGGAAGATGCCAATCCATCAACTTGCTCCCTATGTGCTCATTGCAGAGTGTGTCTGATCCTCTTCGGGTAAAAAATAATATTGTTTTATCAACACGTCAGCAGGGTAAAAGTCAGCTTTGCTTTAAAGTGAGTGAGGAGCATTTACAAAAAATAAAGACGCGCTTGAAGAAGAAGTACAAGTTCTGGATTTTCCATGTGAGCTAAAAATGAACTGATAAGTGCATTGAAGGAAAGGATAATTAAATAAATTCATTTGTGTGGTTATTCTGGGACAAAAGACACGTCTATATGATTCCACCATTCCTGAAATATGAGTTATTCAATAGTAAGTAACTGTGTCAGCGTATAGCAAAATACCAGTTTTATTGTGACTTTTCTCTGCATGCTGAAGCAGGAGGAAGAGCAGTGGACGTGTCACTGGTAGTTTTATGGTGCCCTGCAAGCTCTGCATGATTCACAACATTTTTGCCCTACAGCATATGCAGTGACAGTAGCAGCAGAATTTATCTGCCTGTACTTGAGGAGAGTAATGAGCCTATATCTCAGATTCCATTAGTGTGCTTAAATTTGTAAATTGGGAAAATAATCTGTAAATACAGACTTTCCTCCCCAGGAAAACATATAAATCAGTCATTTAAGCTGCATATGCTTTCATTCAGACTATGAAGCCCTTGAGCCACAGTAACCAGTTGAGTGGAGCAAGAAGAGAAACTACCATGACATTAGTTTGGGATGACATCCTGACCTCTTTTCTACCAATAACACTTATAACTGCATGCTTCAGGGATGAAAAAATAGGAATTTGGAAGATGTTTATTGTTCAAATCAAAGGTCCTCATTTCCAGAGCTCGTTCCATGAAGAAATGAAAACAACACAGATTGTCCAGAAAGCAGGATTTCTTTTATTCCACCTTTTGTGTCACAATCATTTCTGTTCATGGACTTGGTTGTTTATGTCTAAGTATTTGCCAGAGATTTCAAGTTTATTTTATTTCAATCATTATGGAACCATGTACGGTAAGACTTCAGGCTCACTGGTGGTTGCTTGAGTTTCTTAAAGTAAAGTAAAGCTAAACTATTAAAAGTTATTCCAGAGTTGGAGAACAACAGCGGCAACAATCATTAAGGTAAGATTCAGCTTTGACCATGAAACAACCTCTTGTCAACCCTAAAAACATTTTTATTCCTAAATATTAGAACTGTTGGACAGGTTTATTAGTAAAAATCAGTTTGCTGGCGTTTATGACTAGCTGGAGCATCATGTGTTGGTTGTAAAAAAGTAGGACAGAAGTACTTTCTGCCCACTTCGGAACTTTAGAGACTACTTTTGATGGTATGCTTAACATTTTAAGTGAATGGGCCACTACATTTGATTTACCATGCATTATTAAATTAAGCTTCATAAAATACAATAAAATCAGTTAAATTTAATTCACTATTACACACATTTACAGATAAAAGTCCCTAAGGGCAATTTCTAGAGAGAATCTAGAGAGACTGCCCCTTATTTATAATAATAAAAGAAAAATGGACATTGTTTTAAATTTTTTTTATTTTCATTTATCAAAGAGAAACAAACTACATGGAGATGCTTGTTAATTGACTCCCTCCCTTTTGACAGATCAGACTAATCACATAAACCCAGACTCTGTTTGCACAACATACACAGACCAATGGACATAGGTTTAATTTTGTGAAGTCCAGATCTAAGAGTACGCTCTAAGAAAACTCTGTAAAAACAGAAACTTTCCGCTGTTTCTTTTTTATTGTTGCATTGCATCCTGGGAAAAATAACTTTTCTCAAACTTAAACATATCTGAAGTCCTGTGTTCTGGTGTCATCTGAGGTTAGTTTTTTTATTTTCAAAGTTAAACAATTACGTTTGACATAGCTTTGTTATCATAAAGACTACATTTAACATGAATTTAACCTTTTGTGATTGTTACCTTCTAAATGTGAGTTATGTTTAACTA
The DNA here is from genome assembly GCA_036024015.1 of Craterocephalus amniculus. Classification (NCBI taxonomy): domain Eukaryota; kingdom Metazoa; phylum Chordata; class Actinopteri; order Atheriniformes; family Atherinidae; genus Craterocephalus; species Craterocephalus amniculus. The sequence continues at coordinate 9,003 of JAVQJG010177280.1, forward strand.
CCTGGGTTGTGTTGATATCCAGTGTTGTTGGGATGTTCAATTGTGTTTTATGTTTAAGTTGACAGAACTAGTGCAGTGGACAGTACAGGAAGTGACTCCCACCACCACCACCACGTCTGAAGTATGTTATTCACTGGGAATAGAAATGGTGCTGAATAAAACTTGATCATTTTTCATTTGTTTCAATTAATTCAATCACTTGTTACTTGTTCAAGCAAATATTTCATTTTGGTTCAACTATTCTTTTATTCAGAGTAGTATCGTTCCATTAAAATAATAAACCACAGGATAAACTGTAGGGGATAAACTACAGAAGTGTCTGTAGTTTTGGGTAAAATGTCCTGGTTGTTTCTGCCAAAACATTCTCTGTTTTTAATTAGTTCATTAATCATATTCCATTTTTTTTAGATAGCATAATTTTATGTTTATGTGTATTTAATACTGTATAAATGAGTGGATGGAAATGGAACATTAGGACTAGATAAGCATTTTTTTTCTCCTTCTCCCTTGTGAACATAAAATTTAGATTATTTTCAGTGCAATAACTGTACATGGATTTTAATGTGAGCTGTTAACGTCATCGTTTATTTTCTTTTCTTTTTCTTACATTATTTTTTTCTTTTTATGCTCAAAGTAAAAACAAAATTCTAATTTCAACCTCCTGAAATGAGAGTCAGTCCGAAATAAATTAAGTATATCTTCAGAACTACAAGGCCTGTATGTATAATCCTAGTCTCAAAAGAAAACTGAGCCATGTGAGATGCTTCAGATCAAAGAGTATGCGTCAGAATAAAGAAATTTACCTGCAACACAGAAGAAAATCTGAATGGTTTCCTCCTAAAAGTACGGAAGCATAGAACTGCTACCAAAGGAGTAAAAACGTGACCTCATCACATATAACGTGACGGTTTTATAACACAAAGAATACTGCTGAGACCTACAAATATGTGGGCACAATGCATTTTATGGAGATGTCATATATATTCTTGTCAACCAGAAACATTTCAGATTTTATTTTTTGTCAAGGATTAATTGTTCTACTCTGATTTATTGTGTTACACATTGTAGGAATGAGGGACAGTTATGAGTGAGACGCTACGTCACCTGCCTGGCGCAGAGAGACTGTGTCTGTGTTGCTTTTGGTTAACATGCACCTGTGTTTATGCTTTATGTCCTTGTTGCTTTCAGAATATTAACATTCAAATTATAGCCTATTATGATGATTGACATCTCACACTCATCTTCATCTAAACTGCCAGCACCTTCATGAGTTATTTCAAACAAAGAAGTCATAAAAGAAAACACATTATCAGAGTGTTTATTAGCTGGAATAAAACTTTTGACCCCAAAACAGCAAAAATAAGGCATGATTTATGATTATGGGATTTTCCCTTTTGATATGGAGTCTGCTAGCTCCTAGAGTTTTGTCCCACAGAAATGAGACAGACATCTTTGTAATCAGCAGTCTCTGCTTTCTTATGATGCACTGTTTATGTGGTTCCTTTGAATCATAATTGTGATTAGTTTATTTGAAAGGGGACAATGCAATTTCATAGAACACATGATAACATGGTTTAAAAAAAGCCAGAATTAGCCTGAAGGCTAGTTTTCATATGTAGTCCCCTGGCCATGATATAAAAAGGCAGTGAAACACATCTACAAGAGAAAAACCTATACATTTACATAAACAAGATACATATTCAGAGACTTACTATACATTTAAGAGGGAATAAAACATTACAGCACATCAATTGGTCACAGCATGAAAACATCTCAGCAGGCTTGTGTTTTACTGTGGGCAGCTGAAGGAGTCATTAGCAGAAGCTCTAAAGTGGACAGAGCTGTTCTCGTGGTTTTTACATCCGCAATTATTTGGGGTTTGATCTCCTTTGTCTGTCCCCATGATTTTTGTGTGATTTGTGTTAGCATTGGCACACCCTTGAATGCACGAGGGTCCTCTGCTCTGCATGTATCTCCTGCATAGGGGCACTCTCATGATGAAGATGTTAATAGTTATACTGAGTATGATGTTAAAAAAGGAAATTTTTCCAGCCTTAGTGGCAAGCAACTCCACCTCTGCATGTATGAACACCAAAAACATGATGATCATCCAACTGATCCAAAAATGGATTTTTACATTATGTATTGTTTTGTTTTTAAACCTGGTTCTGGATTCTGCTTTTGGGCTTCAGGTTTTCTTGCGTCCTTACAGTGTGCAGTCAGTAATGAATTCCTTCATTTATTTGAAAAGTTATGAATTTTAAATATTAAGAGTTATTAGATTAGTAAATTGGCTGCAGACTGTGATGCTTCCTGCAAAAATTGTTAGCCTCCCTTTCATCAATGAAATAAAAGCCTAAAAGAGAAAGCGACTGAAAATTCGCCAGGAATGGCAGCCTGTTGGTTCTTTTTGATCTTTAAAGGAAATTATTTTTCCAGATGGAGGGAAGGCTGGAATCCCTGTAAAAAATCTATTATTAAAAAAAAATTTGGTTATAAGTACATTAAAAATAAGTACATTTGTACATCTACTTCTTTATTTTAATGCTTAGAGGTGTTGTCGAATAAACTGTCACTTATAACATGACTCACTTTTTCTTCATTTCCCGTGCCTCTTTAAAATAATCCTTTTAATAGTTTGTGCTGCACAATGCACAAAAAAGACAAATTCCAATTGAGAATTATAATTGATTGAGTTTTGAACAAAGCAGTAGCAAGGCATTCACATAATGTACTAAACACATATCTGATGCGTTCGGAGCCAGATTCAGGGTCGGTACAGGAATAGCTGTGGAACTCTGCGTTCCCTTCAGCATACAAAACTCCGGTCAAGGATGACAAGCATTCATCTGATGAAGTTTTCTGATAACGTTCCTTAAACAAATCAAGCAAGGACATAAATCTTCTGATATGTCACAGAGAAGGAGTCAAAAATAGCTCAGGAAGTTTGGTGGGAGTTTACTCAGGGGAAATGGAAATGCTTCTGTTCAGGCACAGAAGCAGAATATAAGCTCTGTGCCTGAGCTCAGTTGTCTCCTTTCGGTGAAACTGACTGAAACATCCAATTACCTGAACCTGTTTTATCCTGAGGTTGTAACAGCTGGATGCAACCTGGCCAAGGCATGAGATAAATAAGCGTGCATGCTCTTACTTACTCCCTGGGTCAATCTAGACAAGGAATAACCTAGATGAAATCAGACTTCCTGGGGAGAAGCCCATAAATTATCAATCTAATTAACCAAATCTTGAAGTGAAATCTTGAAGGCATTATTTTTCCCTTTTTAACTCAATTACCTGTGGAATGAAGCAGAACACTGTGCTCTTATACTGACCTAAAGCATCTTATTGATGTTTGCATGATATAATGGAGGTATTTGACATCTCCTTTACAGTGTCCTCAGTATATAATCTGCTATTGTTTGAGGTGAAGTATGGTCATGTTTTTTAAAAACACAAGTAAATGGCTTTCTGTAACTAACCGTATTAATTACTTACAAGGATGCTGAAAAAAGGTGCTTTCATCTTCTTGAACCAGTGGTTTAAAAAAGTGTTGCACATTAAACAAGATAGCTTTAGACTACACAAAGATAAGAAGTTGACAAGAAAAATATCAAACAAAAATAAAGATTGAGATTCCCAGGAGATCTGGCTCCTCAGATTTAAAAGTTTTACACCTTGAATCACTTGTTCAGGCTGTAACTTGGTTAGAGTAAATGTGGGAACAGACAACAGATGCAAACATCAGAGATTAGACAGATTTCATCCCAACAATAAGCAGCCTTGAGCTACTCTAAGAAACTACCTGGAAAATGAAATTCAATCATAACCTCATAGTAGAAGACGATAGCAGGAAGATAACCTTTCATGTAAGGTAGGAAGATAACGCTTCCATTTAAAACGAGCCAATTTAAGGTCTGGAAGTCAAACGTCTGATAAGTTGAAGTTTTGGGGTTGTTACGTTGCCTTTGAATGCATCCTGAATTAGATACGGGTTTTATTATTTTAGTTGCAACCTCGGTTTGAACTGCCCAATCAAAACTCATGCTTCTCTTAAGTCATTTTCTGGGCAAAAATTCATCACTTTCCTTCCCAGGCGGCTGTCAGCTAAAAGATTCAAACACAGATGACAGCTGGGACGGCGCCAGTAAGCCCAGGCATAATGTGTGTGTGCAGGGACAACAGAGCCATACATATGGGTCTGCATTTAGACAGTTTGCAGAACAAAAGGAAGAAGGTCACATGAAAACCACAATGTCAGCATTGTAAAAGTTCCATTTGTAGAAGTCCAACATCTTAGTCTACAATTTTGCCGTGGCCAGATCACCCAGCCATTGGCCCAGTTTGAGTACAAACCCAGAAGCTGGAATCCAGCAGAGGGAACATGAGACTCTGTGAGAAGCTTTGATTCTGATAGCCAGACAGGTTCGCAACCTTGATGCCACTCATTTCTTTTTTTTCTCAAACACTACAAACCTTCACTAACCTTCAATATAGTGTCCGAAGCCTCTGAAGCAGACTGGCAGAAATATTGGATGAAGTAGTTTTTGGTGAACCATTAACAGTTCACTCCCACCTCTGCTGGCCACAATTCCATATCCAGACTCTGCATAAAAGGAGTTGGCTTAGTAACACACACACAAAAATGGCCATGCTTGAAAACGATTTTTTTCCTCCTCGTTCTTTTAATCACATGCTCACAGCATACAAGGACTTGCAAATGAAACCAATTCCAGAAAAACTGGGATGTTATTTAAATCTGAACACAAAGAAAACTAAGGTCACATGAGCCAATATTTGATCCACAACAGACCATAAATGTCTACAATGAGAAATCTGACAATTTTATGGACAAAATGAGCTCAAGTAAAATGTCTCAAAAGAGTTGACACAGTCAGGGGCACACTTGGCTGAGAAAGTAATAAAGTTAAAACATTACAGCTGGAAGAACATCCAGCAAGTAATTAAGTTCATTGATGTCAGTTCTGTAACATGATTAGCTATAAAAGGGAAGTCCTGGAGAGGTGGAGCCACCCAGAAGTAGAAATGGGCAGAGGCTATCCAGCCTGGGAAAGACAATGTTCCCAGGTGGTTTTCAAACTGGGGGTCCATGGGGGTCGTGAGATCACTTCAGAGGGTTTTCCAGAAAATTCTTAGAAATATAAAAAAAATTTATTGCATCTTTAACTATTATATTATATTATATTATATTATATTATATTGTATTATATTATGTTATATTATATTATATCATATTATATTATATTATATTATATTATATTATATTATATAGTACTATATTATATTATATTATATCAATTATCTGTTATATATAGAAAATAT
>JAVQJG010177282.1:0-31654 GCA_036024015.1 Craterocephalus amniculus
TGTTGTTATGTTATTATTATCTATTTATTTATTAATTTATCATCTAAATGTTTTTTTTTTCTTTTATTACTGATCCCAGTTTTGCAGTAAATCTTCAGAAGTACTGGTTTTCAAGTTCAAATCCACCAGAGTGCGATAAATGTAATGAGTTGTGGTAAAAAAAGTGGGGTTTGGGGGAGGGGGGCACTAAGTTAGGGTGCTTAGAGAGGCAAACAGTTCCTCAACGATACATAATTAAATCCACTACTACGTTTTCTCAAAGGTCCCACATCAGCACCGGGAATGCAACCATAAACACCACATATGCCACCTTCTATAACTTTGTCAGGTTATCTGAAGGCATTGTGTCTCTTGTGAAAAATAACGTTTGTTTTTCTGTCTGGTTCAAGAAGAACTGCTCTCCCAGGAACCCTTGGCCTTTGTAGCCCGTGATGCATATGCCATGTGGGTGTGGGATCTGCAGTTTACTGCTCCAGGCCTGAGTAAATAGTGCAGCAATTCCAGGCATTGCTGCGAATGGTGGAGGAAGGAAATGTCTGTAATCAGGGTAACTTCACTGCTTCCCATAATGGAGTCAGGAAGTAAATCAGTTTCAGGGAGATGACAGTAAATGAATAGAAGAAGCATATCTGACAGACACGAAAAGTTCCCCTTCAGTGTCCTTCCATTATTTAGGTAACTCTGTAGTGACCAGTTCTTCTCATCTGTACGTCATCAAATCTCTTCTCTCATGTATTTGTTTGTTACATATTTAAAATGTAAAGATTCAATCAATGACTGGTTTTTGTTTTGCTTTGCACTACTATCATTGATTGCAATATTAATAGTCTATCTAAAAGCAACAGTGCATACTTTATATTCCTGGGATTTATAGAGCAGTTAATTCCTCCCTGTGGTCTGGACTGTGTTCTTACAGCCTGGTGCTGTGACTGTTCGTCTCTTGAGGCTAAAACCATGGTTACACTGTTATTCTTACCTGTTATTCCAATGAGCAAATATTATTCCTGATATTTTGGTGGGGACAAAAAAATGTTATGCATGCCACTTGACTATGCTGATGGTGGGCATATTATTAGACAGGTCATGACGAAAATGCTCAAAATGAACCTCAAGGTGATTTTATGTTCCCTGGGTTATACCCCCCGAAACAAAAATGGGACTCAGTTTTTAGAGAAGTCTGTTTACAGGTGGCAAGGAACTCTGCATATGTAAATAAAGTTTTATGTTTTGTTTTTCCCACCCAATATGGATGCTAATAGAATAAAATTAACAAAGTCTAGGAGGCGCTGTAAATAAAATCCCTCAAGTCCGGCTTTTCTTTCCACTTGAACTGCCAGCTGAAGCTGGAACAGCTTAAAGTTGTTTTTGTATTATTTTGTTTTGTTTTTAACATTGCAGCTTACCTTAGATTAGAAGTTAAAAAGAAAAAACTTGTTTGACATTTGTCTTTTGTTGTCTTTGTTATCATTTAATATTCAAAGGGCATAAACTGCCCAAGAAGTCTCAACTTACTTTTCTATTCGCACAACAAAACTGAGTCCTTATGTCTGATCCATTGCAAGGAAAGGAGTTTTTTGACTTTCCACTCAGGCATGGAAAAGTAATGTGGTGCCACCCTGCCTCTGTGTAAGTCCAGGCAATTAACGGTAATTTAGAATAATTACTTATTTTACCACGAGGATCTCCACAAATCTCAGAATTGTATATGACATCACGTAAGCTTGTACACACACAAAATCCAGGTTTCCTAAAATATAATTTTGGCTGGTGCAAATCTCTTGAGGCGAAGCTGCATGCCTGTGGTTGCTGTAAATTAATTAAGTGTAATGTGCTACAACAAATCCCACTTTGCAAAAATTTACCCAAGCTTATTAATATAATCTCTTTAAATTTAGATTTTTAGAATGATAATTTGAAAAAAAGGAATATCAAGAGCTGAAATGAAAATGTGTGTCACATATTCAGTGGCAAACTAAACAGGATAAATGTCACTGGTTTCACAGATCTATTAGACCAAAACACAGAGTCCCTGTCTGGCCTTCTGCGCAACACGATAAGTTGCAGCATGCCAGTGAGCAAGCAAGAAGTTATTTTTGTCTGTGGTTGACCCCCAATCGAACCACCAAGCACACTTCTGTCTGGATCCAACAAGGAGAGGGGAGTGTCCGCGTTATGTGCAACTGCACTGAGTAACAGCCACTAGAGGGTTAATTAGCCTTACGGGAAAGTTGTGGTTGTTGAAATCAAGGAATGTCAGAAGGAAAGTGTGACAGAACTGCTTTGCCGTCGGTGTAACCTTTATTTATGGGGATACCGTTTTTCCCCCAGACGCACACATTTTTTCCCCTCATCCAGCAGCTTGCTTTGGCGATACAGTAAGCTAATTTTAGAGGCACAGTTTGTGCCTGTTTTAAAGTGTTGAGTTAATCGCTGGATAATGCTGTGGGTTTTTTATTGCAGGCTTTTGCACGTCTTGTACTATGAATGTAACATTGTTTACATAACTCACTCAGCATTTCCTTATGGGTGCGATGCCTTTCTGTTTAGTAGACTCATATGAACCTGCTTTTAATAAAGCAATAAAAGATGAACAACTTTGGTACAAATGTCTAAACAATCAAACAAAAGATGTGGTCAAACCACCTTTCTGTTTCATTGTTAAGGAAAACCACACCTTTTTTCCTGAGTGACAAACCTACTCATAGCTACTCTGTTAATTGGTTTAAATATAACTTTGTGAAACAGATGGTTTGAATTGCCAGGATAGGCCTATATTTTTATCCATTAGCTACACCTGCTTTATCCTCTTGAAGATCATCAGGACCTGGATCACATCCCAGGTTGCATTTGCTGAGAAGCAATTAATGAATTAAACAAGTGGCCATTCCGTCACATACACAAAGACACCAGTACATTTTCACACTCCCGTCCACACCCACGGCATATTTAGAATCAACAATTTCCACCTGCCTGTGGATAAAAGGAAGCTGCAGTAATGCCTGGAGCAAAGCCAGAGCAGTGAAGGAAGAACATGCAAACTCCTCGCAAAAATAATTTTTTTGCACAACTTTGCTGCCCATAAATTTATTTCCCAGAGCTAAAATGTTAGAGGGAATGTAAGTGATACCCACTGAGCAAATCCTTAACAAATACTTTGAGTAATGTTCAACAAAATATACCATTTTCTTGCAAGCAGCTACGAGAACTTGTTGATAAATGAGATCAGCTACAGGTTTGTGGTGATGAATCTGATGTAGCCAAAGCTGCCGTAGTCCAACCTCTTAGCTTGTAGCACAGCTTCAAAGAAAACTGGAGGCCTACAGGGATTTCCCTCTGGCTTTCCCACCATCTGCAACAGCCTGCATGGGATTTGATGCTAGTGGGCGATGTGGAGGCTCCCCTTGAATCCCCCTCATCTTGTAGAATCTCTTTAAACATTATTTAATATATTCATACTTTAATATATGTATCCATTCAAATTAGATCCAGATTTAATATCATACAGCAATGCCTTTATGCAGGATAATATGATGGCAGCGGCCCAGGCTTTTCACCACCGTGACAAATAAGTCCGCTCTGAGGTTTAAAATGTCATTGTTTTAGAATCACGCAATCAGTCATCCACTTCCCAATATGTGATACTTTGAGTAATCCTTTGATTAACAGATTCAAACGTTTGATGAAACCAAACATCTGTTTTTGGTGGAGCAGCACAGATGAAAGTCACCACACACGCGTCTGCTACACTAAATCCGTCTTATTGTTTCTGACGACTTGGCTCACTCAAAGCAAGCTGAATTAAAGGGGGAGCTGTCCTCTCTTCAAACCTGCACCTAGATTACTTTTAATGTGCATCTCATCCAGCCTCACACGAGATCCTTCCTGGAATCACCCTCACTTAAAATCCACAAGGAATTTGACGCATTTTGGGTTTTGTAGCCCTACACGAGCTGAAAGGGCCCATAAGAATGTCTCCTTCATCACAGCCCATCTGACCTTGATTAGTGTGCCCATCAGCAGGCACCATCAGCTAAAGACAGAGTTACTGCTAAAGCCCTTGAGAGTATCTCTTTTAAAGTTGCCTTTTCTCTTTTGAGCGGTTTTATCTTTCGTGTTTTATTTCCTGTGTCATGGAAGTTCAACTCTGCGTGTTTTCTGCAAAATGTTTTTCGATCTTAGCTCTGAACTCGAAGTAAAAGTAAGCTAAGCATGATTTAGTAAATCTAAGCATGTGCACTAGTTTGAAGCCTCACAAGTGAGTTGATTTTAATGACTGCTTTGATCATCAAAGAAACCTTATCTGGGGGGGGGGGAGTGTGGATTTTCAAGTAGAAGAATAATTTGGCAGAGGAGGTCAAGAAGAATCTAATGAGATTGTCAGAGTGATGGGGTTGTGGTGCACTTTCTCACCAGGACAAGATTATAGCTTAGCCAGATTAACTGTCTGACATGAGAGTTAAAAGTAATCTCAGGAAACTTTGTAAAAGATAAATTATCCTATTTGTCAAATACATACATTTCTTTGCCCTTGAAAATGCAAAGAAAATATGCACGTACTTACAGTTTAAGCTTCTGTTTGATCTGTATTCCATAATATTTATATCACATGGTGTTATCATAAACAAGATGTGACATTACAGGAATGTTTCTTTGATTCATGTTCTAAAATGTCACAGAGGGATTCAAGCAGTTCAACCTAGAATATTAAATACAATGAAAGGAATGCACATGAGGTCATAAAATGCAAGAATACATGAATGATATTGGTGCATTAAGTTAGTTTTACATCCTGCTTCTTAAAACTCCATCACCAAAATGTCAGGACCCCCCCTCCGTTTCGTGTTTCCTCCTGCCATGGCTGCAGCGACGATGAGAACGTTAGGGCCTACCCAGGGACAAACATCAGTTTGCTGACATATTTTATACACTGGCCACTTAAGTTGAAGTCCACAGTGCAAAAAAACCAAACAAAAACTTTCAATGATTTGTTTGTGGAGTGAAGTGAAGAATTACATTAAAACTTACTTTGGAAGTCAACCCATAATTACAGTTTAATCAGCTGTTGAAATCAGAGTTTTCCTTGGGAAAATAGCTTTGTTATGTGTATACTGCTTAACTATTTTACACTAATGTGATACAAACATTTTTGCCTCTGTTTTATTGTTGAAAGTACTTGTCTGTAATTCCATTGGACTTTGTTTCTCCACAGTGAGTTAGATTATGTCCATCGTATCCTGTTCCCAATAAAACAGCAAAATGCCATTATCTTTAATCACTTAAGATCATTTATTACATACAGAGATTTCTGAGTGACATAACAGTGTCATTTCTTACACATGGGGAACCAAATGATATATAACAAGTGTCTGTTGGAGCAATTATGTAAGTAGTTGGCGCATGCGAGAGCCTGGAAACATCTGAATAAGCCTGACCAACAAGTTTTCCAGCTATATATCCAGCTGAAATGGTGTTCAGTCCTGTTTTCATCTCTATTATTTTTGCACTATACTGAATGTATGTGCTATGTTCATGCATTTATCTTTAGAAGACTGGACTATTGTAATAATGTCCTAACATGTCTCCCTAAAAAACTCCATCAGAAGGCTGCAGCTCCAGTCCCCACAAAGACCAGGAAAGTGGATGGTATGGTATCACACCAGTTCTTAAATCATTACACTAATTCCTGTTTGTCAAAGAGTCGACTTCAAAATCCTGCAGCTAGTTTACAAGCACTGGATGATTTAGGGCGAAAATACATTTAGGAACTTCTGGTTCGTTATGAGCCAACAAGATTCCTCAGGTCATCAGGGTCAGGTCTACTTTCAGTTCACAAAGTCAAAACTAAACATGGAGAGGCAGCATTCAGTTTTTATGCTCCTCACATGTGGAACAAACTCACAGAAAGCTGCAAGTCTGCTGATACTGTCAGCAGTTTTAAATCAGGGTTGAAAACCTTTCTAATTGCAGCCTTTATGCTAAGAAATATTTTTGTCTCTGGGGATGTATTTATTTATATATTTCTCTAATTTTTCATTTTACTTTTGTTTTCTATTATTGTTAATCGTTTCTGCACTCTGCTGTAATGTTTCAGATGTTTGTATGTAAGGACCTTGAATTGGCATGTACCGGTACATGAAATGTGCTACACAAATAAACTTACTTGCCTTGCCTCTGCTACAGCTTACTCTCAGTCTTTCCTTTGAGTCTATCTTCTCAAACTGCAGCACGCTACCCAGGCCATTAATAAAAGGCTTCAGCATTATATGCTATGAAGCTGGGCAATATTCTTCATCCCTCCTAAGCTCAAAATGTTTCCTTTTTGAATAATTTTAATACAGATTTATTAGTAGAATGTTTGACCATGTATAAATAACTGTAAATTGCTGGTTATGGTCTGAAATCTTTACCCCTTTTTCTCCCTCCTCAACTCTTTCACATTTTATCTTTCTGGTTCGGTTTTAAGAACTGTACAGTGTTTGCTCTTCTTAATTTGTTCCGGCTGCAGTAGAAGTGTTGTGTGCAGTGTGATGGTTAAACACTGGTGGGCAGTCAACAATCAAGACCACACATTTGGGGTTTGAAAGTAAAAGTTACCAACCGCTGAAGTTTGGCTTACAGTAGTATGTTATTTGGGAATATTTTTATATGCTAAGTTAGTGTGTAACTCAGTCCAGAAAGACAGTGGTTTGTTCAGTGGGTGAATCCGGAGCTCTTAAGGATAAAGAGTTTTTTCATGCGATTCTTTGAGAGTTATTATGAAATCCTGTTAGTAAAAACATCTGGAGCCATGGAAACACTTGTAATGAATGTGTAATCATCAAATGACTGTTAATGACTGTTAACAGTAAAAGGGGAAGTTTTTTGAAAAGCTGTCAAGAGTCTAAAATGTAAATCATCTATTAAAATGGCAACATGTGTCAGATTTTATTTTTGTTTATAATAAGGTTAAATTGATTCTCAATTCCAAGGAAACTCGGATTGATTTGCTGATGTTCATTTGAAACAGAATTTCTTGGCTTGTGAGACCAAATTATAGCTTAGCCAGATTGGAGCAAATCAGACTCAAATGCAGATAACAGGTAATGAATGTGGGACAGAAGAGATTCGTAAAATTTGCTGCTTTGTTTCTTTGACCATCGGACTTGTAAAATACACAGAGGAATTCTGTGTATTTGCGGACCATGCAAACTACACATCAAGATGTTTTTCCACATTCCTACAGCTCCTCCTACTACTCTCACATATTTCTCATCGACATGTTCACCATTATTCAGCCCCAGCAGTGAACTGCCATCAGTTCCCTTTCATGTATCATCTCTGTACTTTCCCTCTCCCGCACTGCTTGAAATGCATATTTCTAGATCCTAGAAGTGGAAATTATTTATCCGGGAAACAGCGGCCCAATTCTCCTTAGCATTCAGTGTCCTGTTCAAACTTTAGAGAGAAAATAAACTGCATTTTGACCTTGACACCATCATGTTTGGGATCATAAGTTCCCTCCAATGGAAGTCCATGCTGATTCATCAGACATACGGAAGTCTTAACTTTCTGTTATCTTGCTTCCTGTCAGTGTGATTGCAGTCACAAATGACATCCAACCATTACTGGTCGAGAAGCAAATTTTAGAGAGCTGTTGATTCATGGTTGTCATTGCTCCTTTGCTTTTGTTTTTTATCAAATTCTTTATATATGAGTCATAACATGGACATTGTAGTCACTTCAGCAGAATAGCTCAAATAAATCAAACATTGCTGTAAATCAGCATCATTGAAATGTAAAACAACAGAAAAACTATCATCATACAAGTAAGAACTCGAAATTCTTGAAAATTAGATTCCACTTCCCCGAGGACTCAGTGTGTGTTCCTGTCATTGTTTAGTGAAACAGAATTTCGACACTCACGATGTTTCTCATGGATATGTGCGTAAGAAAATTTCCAAACAGCTTGTTTTGATCAGCTTTCCATTGCTAACCAGTAAATTATTTGGCCCCCGGCTGAGTGGATTTCCTCAGAACAAGAAACATTGACCATTATTGTATACAGAAAGTAATTTAAAGTTCTTTGTGGGTTTGTGCACTGAGTGAAGCAATGTGACCCAGCGAGGGTTAATATGAGCAGCACTTTGTTCCCTCCTCCTGACGATGGCTGTGCTCTCACACATTCAAACACACACACACACATACACAAAGTTTCCCCACTGAGGCCAGCAGAGAGGCAGAGACACAGCGAACCGGCAGCCGTTCGGCCACAGCTAGGTCTTTTTTCCCTCTCCGTCATCCCCACTGGCCTCATCGCTCCATGGGACTCCAGACCTGGCCATCAAGCAAACCATCACTGTCCTCTATGGCCTGCCTTGATGTGGAGACCCCTTCAATCTGCAGGGGTAAATTCAAATCAGGTGCCTCATCTTCCTATAACTTACTTCTGTTTTCTCATTTGATTTCCTTTTGTAATTATATCAGTGTAGAGAAACCCCACCTTTTTTCTTTATAATTCATTTGACTGATATTACATAGGTTGTAATAATGCAAAAGAAGCTCCATGGCAACACTTATTCTTACAGGAGACTAAACTTTTAAATAAGAAGATGTTCGAGGGAAAACTGTCCGTTTACATTTCTTGTGTTTATGTAAGCTCTTTGTTGTTTTTTGGTTTTATCACATCACATCAGCATGACCTCACTCTTGTAATTTATGTGCACACAATGAGCTTCTTTCAATTGAAGAGCAATAGTCAGATATGCTGCTGATCAAGATTCTGTTCATTATTTGCATATTTTTCATCTTCCTTGTTTGCATTCAACTGCAGTAAATTACTTTCCTTAAACTGGAGCTTGAGTTATAAAACAAAACGAAAAAATTGGCTTGATAGGTCCTGTACTAGATTCTGGTTCCCATAGAGCACCTGCAAGGTAAATATGGAAACTTTTGAGGCAGCTATATGGTAAAATGCACGGTATGTGACAGTCCAACTTTTTTTTAAAAATGTATAAATTACAGAGATGTAATATAGATATATAAATATAGTTTGCTTTCCATGAGCCACCATGGAAAGTACACATAAATTCTGTAATTATTAAATATTTAAGAAAATGTGTATGTGCTGCACAAAGCTGGAGAACACACTAATTGGGACTAATATAAATTTATTTACCTGTCACTTTCAATATCAATCTATTTTTAGATTACTTTGATAATGAGAAAAAAAACTACTCAGCTCAATTTTTATTTTATGGAAAACTGCATTTACATTCAAGTCATGATTCAAGTCAAGATCTTCTTTTCTCACAAAATTTATCTGATTAAAAATGGTCAATGGTGCTGAAGCCTGAAAAGAAAGATATTTAAAATGACAGGGTTTGACTAATAAGCAGTGAACTGTTTACCTGCCGGGGCGGATTAACAGCAAAAATGTTACAGCTGTTGTTGTTGACAGTAGCCAGGCAATAAGTGTGTAGACACTTTCTAGTCAGTGAAAGCTGACCATCACCTTGTCTCTGTTTCTTTCTACAATATACCAGAATATTTCACTTCACTTTAATCCAAACTGACTTTTAGCATCATATAAAAGATTTTGTTAAACTAATATTATCTAATGGGTTGTGCTTCAACATATCTCTGGTTATGAATGCCTCCAGCTTTTCTAAAATGTTTATAGTCTCAAGATTTATGACAGCAAAAGTCAACATAACCCGACGTCAGTCTGTTTCTCCACTAAATTCAGCTTTGTCTGGCAAGCGCCAGTTTTTATTTGTCCCATTTCATGGGGTGGAGAGAGAGAGAAAAGTCAAATAAAGTAAAAGGACTGATGTAGGACCTCCAGGGATGATTTACTGAGAACAACACTGGTCTGAGATTAGAGATTACATCAGTAGACAAGGATTCCAACTGAGCCCCCTCTCTGTGTTTCTCCATAACCTCTGTTTACGCTTTGCTGGTGAGCAGGAGTACGGAGCCAGTTTGTATCACAGAAAGGTTAGCCAGGGTTCAGACTGAAGAGAAGATGACACAAAATGATGAGGAGGACCCCGGGCATGAGCTGTACCCCCGTAGTGATTCTCAAATTAAACCCTGAATTCTCTCCTGGTGCTGCAAGGCAGCTTTTGATTGTATTTATTGATATGTAGTAGTATGCTCTCATAAATTTTCTTGCTTCTGGCATTCCTTCCATGTCACAGTGGAGATATAAATATTGAGACAAACCAATAGCTATTTTTTATAATCTGGTATGATCAGTCTCAGGCTGAATAAAACCCCCCATGGCCTGAGTGTGTAATAGGAAGCACAGCGGGTGGAGCAGGCACATTATGTTCTCTGTTGTGGACTTGATGGGCTTCTGGGAGAGTGGACTCGGCCTTCCACCCTCTTGTCGCTCTGCATTCCCTTGCCCACCAGTCCAAGTCCACGAACATCCCTCCTGATTCCTCATACAAGTGGAGATCCCACCCCTTTAACTGCCCCCAAATTTCATGGTTCCCAGGCCTTGTTCTCACAGCTGCCCAGTTTATTTTTACTCAAGTGAGTCACAGAGGCCTGTTCAGACGCAGCGCATTTCCCAGGAGAGATGAGCAGGTCTGTATTTGTGTGTGAGTGGAAGCTGTTTCCCTCAAGCCATTGAGTAAATCGAGCTAAGCTGACTACACTTCACTGCAGTGGTTATGATAAGGGCCTCTTGTACCTCACGCCACTGCCTCATTCATCACATTCACCCACTGCTTTCACCTTTCAAACTTTTTTTTTTCCCCGCACTGGGCTGTGTATTTCTACTGGAGCAACATGTCCACGCTCACTTGTTTATAAATGTTTAAACTAGGATCTTACTAGAGTTTACATTTTTAGGAGGAGAAAAACACAGAGAATCATCCACAAGTGCTGTATGTAAAGCTCAGATACAAGAGTCAACTATTTCTTCTGGAGTAGAGTCATGCCTTTGATGTTTCACACTAATATGACTGACCACTGCTCATCCATCCAGAGCAAGATTATGTTATAAAAACAATTTATTAAATGGACACGAATGACTTGACTAAAACCAGATATTCTTATTTTCATAACTGCAGCCCTGACATTAATCCCTCTTTTATATCTTTGCACCCCGCTCTGGAGTTACCTTCTTTCTCATTGCATTCGCAACCCGCAGAGATATGGTTTGTCATCAGGAAGGATCTCAACCAATCACACTGTTCAGGGCTAAACTGCGGTACTCCTGGCAACTCAAACCATACAGGAAGTGAATAAAATGTTTGTGGTGGTGAGCAGGGTTTACTGTTATACCCGAAGGGTAGGGTATTGATTGAGAAATAATAAGTATTTGTGTTTCATTTGAAGGCTTGCAGGTTTCATAGTTTAAAACCAGAGATGATTGTGCGGTGACTCACTCCAGTTGGTTCTGAATAGTAAATGTTTAACTCTGACCTCTGAGTCTTTCTGTTCTCTCATAGTCCTCCAGCTCTGCCTGCAGCAGAGGAGAACTCGGGAGCAGCTTGTGGATCAAGGTATCATGCCACGTGAGTAATGTTATTACTATATTCCGAGTACAACTCTAATGCATTGCTGCTTGTCGTTTGTATCGTTTGTTTGACTGCCACTATAAAAGTGACAGAAGCAAAAAAAGAAATACCAGCGGCATCCAGAGGCTTAACTGAGAGAAAGAAATGATCCCACTAGAACAGCAAAATGACCCAAAACATACTGTAAAGTGAGACATATATTGTATAAAAAAATAGTTTCTTTGCACTTATAAACATAGAAGAAAAATAATAGTTTGACCTGAAAAGACAAGCCCTTTTTTAGGGAGCATTCAGTCATTTTATTCTCTTCCTTGGTTGAACATTTTGTCTGAAAGTACAACAACAAAAAGGACAAGCTGAAAGTGTGACAAAATCCTGCAGATATCTGGAAAGCTTGTGAGTGAAAAAGACATCCCTCTGTCATGAGAAGCCTCCTGTGGACATGTTTTCAGCTCCTCTCTGGCTCCATCCAGCCACATGAGTCAGTAGAGGTCATTCGCCCTCTTTGTGGCCCGACCAACCGTGGCCTAGACACAAACCTCCCAGGACATTCTCCACTATGTATCTGCTGCTCCTACACTTACAGGCTCGTGATAGGTATGCAGTGAACTTCAAGTAATAAGCAACAATGTTTTGCTACACTCCTCTGACACACTCCTTCGAGTCCCCCATGGACGGTGTATCCCTGAACTAAACAAGGGCCATTATATCCAAGGTGACTAGCCGACAAGTCCGGCTTTAGTTTAAGCCGGATGAGTTTATATTGACTGATCAAAGAGTAATTTGTTGCAGAATGGAGGAAAATCTTTGAATCAGTCGAGCTGACACACTCTGTTGGACTCCAGAGGCCTCCTGGTCATGAATCAAACCTCCCTGCAGACCAGCAAAGACAAAAATATGACTAATTATATGAAAAATAAACCAAACGCAAAAGCATTAGTGTAAATAACTTGTGTCAATACAGACTACAAGTGAACTTTCTAGCATAAATGATAGATTTTTACTTCCACCTTTGAAGAAACAATTTGGTCATTTTAAGCTGCAGCTCTGGTGCAATAAGTCTAGAAAGAAAGGTGTGTTTTTTGGCAGTTCACAGTTGTGGGATTATGTACCAGCATGTTTTTCATCATAGCTCGCTATGTGTGATTTCAAACATAAAAATGCCTTTTCAGCCATAAATAGTGAAAAGAAGCAATGAGATATAGCTTTTTAATCTCTGAATAAAGAAAAAAAAGAGAGATTCTAAAAGAAAATCTACTGATTCATATTTTTCCAGCTTTGAAAACACCTGCTGCCTTTCATGAGAAGATTCGTAGCCTGGAGAGAGCCCGGGTAGGAGACTAGCCCATGTTTTCAACTTTAAAACTGCCAGGAAAAGTGTGTATCTTCCTCCAAATGATGTCACCAGAAAATATAGATGAAACTTCTGTTTTTCAACAGACTGGGAATTTTCTAAAACACAAACTCTGCAGCAGGCCGGAGCGCTCGGAGCTGGTCCGCCTACACATTCTGCAAGGTAATCCTCAAGTCTGCTCTTATTGGGTGAAAGAGTTTTGATAAAGGAGGCAAGTGAGGTAGATATTCAACAATCTGCACTTGTTATTACTTGTTCAACAGCCTTTCCACATAAATAGTTTGGAGGCTGACCAGCTGTCTCTCAGGTCTGCCTGAGCATGCTGCGAGTCACGATGACAAACCAGTTGAGAGACTGGCTGATGCTGGCCAAATCATAAGTGAACATCATCTTTGTGCTCATCAGAAACACAGGTGGAGCCCTCCCTGCAGGCCACACAGATAAAGCTGAAGAGAGCCAGACTGGCTGATGATCTCAATGAGAAAATCGCCAAGCGGCCAGGACCTATGGAGCTGGTAGAGAAGAAGATCCTACCTGTGGACTCCGCTGTTGAAAGGCTCATAGATGGTAGATGTTTACAACTTATTCGTTCAAAATTTAGTAGATATAAAAATGCCCAAAAAGTCAGTCTCATATTTCCTTCATTAATCATCTCATTATAATCCTTAAAATATTTGATAGTTAATGATCTCCTGTTACTGATGCTGATCACTAACACAGACACAGATCAGTATAAGACGTCACGTCCCTCCGATGTGTACAACTTTGATGAAGACAGCAGTGATACATCATCACCACAAAATCCTGCCAGCCAAAAATCTCCCCGCTCCACATTGGCCTCTCCACAGGAGACTGGAGGAACTGAGGTCACAAGTCCTGCCTCCAACTTGAACACCCCAATACAGGTACAGCAGTGCTTTACACAAAAAATGTGATGTTATTAATTGATCACTGGTTGAAGAAACAGAAGTCACCAATAAAAGACCAACTAGCCTTCCTTTTCAGGCTTAGTAATCCATTTTGTTTTAATATTTCATTTTCATTTGTGAAAAAATAAGATTTTATTTCTAATTTGAACCTAATCTGCCATATTCACACACAGTGCACTAACATGTTTTATTTCCTGATTGTTTCTCAAGCTGGATTGGGTTATTATGTTATCCCAGCTGAAGCACCCATGGTTGAAAGTTAACAGACGTGGCAGCTTTGCTGCACTAAATGAGAAGATTACATGATATTTTCATCCATGTCTTTGCTTTTATCAGCAGCCCTCAACACTCAGCTCACAGTCTGCAACAGACGGAGTCAACCTTGTCTCCACCACTGAGCAGCAGACTGACCAGCAACCACGTCAGCCCAACAACACTCCTCTGCCCATCATCTCCACAGGACCAGTTCTTGTGAAGGTGACTGCTCTAGATTCGAACTAATTCACCAAAAGTTACTTAAACTTTCAGAACAAATAGGATTTTGCTAATCTAGTAAGTCAACTGTTGAGACACTGACCTTTGCTTCTATGTGTCTCTCTGATTAAAGGGATACTGTGTAATTTTTGACTCAAACATCAGCCTAATGTGAGTAATACTGGATGATTTCCTGGCGTTTGACACATGTTGGCGCTACAAGTGGGCTGCCCTCTTCAGAAACAAGACATTGTAACTTTGCAGGAGCGGATCCGTCTCTCATGGGATCATGTGACCTGCAGCACTTCGCTTTATGCTCCCCCTCTTCCCCTACTTTTTCCTCAAATGTTTGTCATATCTGAACAAAGTAAGAAGGTAAAAATGGTGTCTGAGGAGGCCAGAAAGAGAAAAAACTGTTTAATTTTGTAATATTGTCGCATAACCTGTGCTAAGTTACAGATTTAGCCCACTAGTGGCCAAAAGTTACACAGTATCCCTTTAATTAAATCAGTTTTGGGGTGTTTTTGCTTGTTTCCCTTGTAGTCTGCTTTTTGTCATACATTAGTTTAGGGGTGAATAAAAAGTCAGTGTTTAGCCAAGTAAAAGGCGGATCATAGAGCAGCCTCTCAAGTTATTTTACACATCCAGAAACTTAAATCTGTGCCAATAACAGTTTGTCTTCTGTAAAGGTCAAGTAGCGGACCAGCTGTCCTCGCTCAGGCTCGGTAGCATCTAAACCATCAAAGAACAGGAGTACAGCAATAACTCACGTATTTGTCATGATCCAGTTATACTCAGAGCATGAAAAAAACTCTCCCTCCTTTGGAATATGATAGGGGCATTAATTTGACAAATTGGAGGATGCATGCTTGTTTAACACAGTCCGAGTTTCTGATTTCAGAGCTGCAGTTGAACCTGTTGCTCCTATGCCGAGCCTATTTCACACATTAAACATCCTGGAATTGCAGGTGGTAAAACAATGAGGCTCATATTTACACTACCCGTTTCCTCATCCTGTCGTTCTCATCAGGTGTCAGAACAATGTTCCATCTTAATGCTTGAAGCTATAAAAAGACGGTATCAGTTCCAAGTCTTGCGGCGTTGTTACTGGCAAATGCAAACTGTAGTCCAGCAACTGGACTGCGCTCAGTGACAGAGATTGAGTATCATCCAGACGGTTTTCTCCGCTTTTACATGCTGCTTTTATGTGATGTGCTCCGCAGCAAAGCTTGGCGAAGCTACCCGCTGACAAAAGCCGCAGCAAAAAGAGCAAAGAGCCCAAACCGCGGGTGAAAAAGTTGAAGTACCACCAGTACATTCCACCCGATCAGAAGCAAGAGCTCAGTGAGTTGCCGATGGACTCCTCTTACGCTCGCCTCCTGCAGCAACAGCAGCAGTTCCTGCAGCTCCAGATCCTAAGCCAGCAGCAATACCACTACCAGAGCGTCGTACCAGCCACTCTAAAGTATGCACCAGTCATCAACACACACACACACACACTTTCGCAGACAGATTAATTATCCTCCACATAGTTATGACCGTCAAAACTTGAGAAATACATCTCTACATATAGGTTATGTTTTCTTTTTAAACAAATCAAACATTTGTCACCAAATGCAAAGTTATCTGTTGTAATCGTTGAACAACAGCTGCTTTCTGTCTTATTTACTTAACATTTCCTGCCCAGAGCTTCCTACACAGAGGCAACACATTGTAACTGATTCTCTTTCACCTCTTCACTCCCCTCTCTTCTTGTTTTCCGACAATAGATCAACAACCGAGGTACAAACCAGCTGTTCGGCTGTTCTTCTGAGAGGAAGCGCTCCATCTGCCCCGATGCCGCTCCACCACACTCAGACAAATCGCAAGCCAGATCATCTACCAGCTAATCTGGATGAGATGAAGGTGACACAGTCTGATTATGTCCACCGTCTGAATGCTGCAGGGTTAAATAAACATTTTGAGAAGTGACTCATAATCTGTTGTTTTTACAGGTTGCTGAGCTGAAAATGGAACTAAAACTCAGATCTTTGCCTGTTTCTGGGACTAAAACAGATCTTATTGAGAGGCTAAAGTCGTTTCAGGAGAGCTCTAACATCCAGAGTGTTGCTGCCATGCAGACAGCAGCCTCTCAGTCTGAAAACACAAAGCTGACCCCTCCTGTTTCTGTAATAGCGTTTAAAGTGTCAAATCTGGGAATAGAGGACAGTAATTCAACAGAAAGTCCAGCAAAACTGCAGTTTGACACTAAAAATCATACTGCTCCTCACATAAGCCCCCCACACGAACAATGTCACACAGAGACGACGTCCAGTGAGAGGGACTCTGAAAAGGACAAGCGTCTGCATGAGAAGGAGCGGCAGATTGAGGAGCTGAAGAGGAAGCTGGAGCACGAGCAGAAACTGGTGGAGGAGCTGAAAATGCAGCTGGAGGTGGAGAAGAGGAGTCAGCAGGGCGACACTCCGCCTCAGCTTAGCCCCCTGGTTCCAGTCCAGGTTAAAGAGGAAAACAGGAGCATGTCAAACTGCACAGTGTCCTGCAGCTCTCCTGGTTTGTCTGCATTGGTTAAGCAGGAAGAGTCTGCTGAACGTAAATATGTAACC
Source organism: Craterocephalus amniculus (assembly GCA_036024015.1). NCBI lineage: Eukaryota > Metazoa > Chordata > Actinopteri > Atheriniformes > Atherinidae > Craterocephalus > Craterocephalus amniculus. The sequence goes on from JAVQJG010177282.1 coordinate 16,871, forward strand.
AGTCCAAACCAAATCATCTTCAGTCACCAGACCATCACAGAGCCTGAAGCCCTGCAGTCTCTCCAGGCTGGATCTCCCAACCTCCTGTCCACATTCCTTCCTGCCTCAGCAGTCACTGTGAAGCTCCCTGCCAAAAACATTGAATTACACACTACTGTTAGCGGCGCGGCCCCAGGCCACATGCAGACCTCTGGTCAGGTGCCACAGAAAATAGAGGTCTCAGCAGCAGTACAGCAGCAATGCAGCAGCCAATCCCCGCCATTGACAAAGGTAAGGAAACGCTCATCCCTGGACATGAAGCGCCTCTTTCCATCTCCTCACTAGTCATCACTATCAGCTGCAATTTTGTGGCCATTTTGGACAAATATATCTGATTTAATGTGTGTTTGCATCTGAAACCATAAAATGTTGTTTTTTTTAGCAGTAAATACAAAGTAAGTTTGGCCTGGCAAAAGCGTTGCCATGTTTTCAATGGCACTGCCCAATATATCACATACCGCATTTAACAATCATTTCTGTGCGGGTAATGTGTCTTACTTTCTCGCCACAGTAATAACAGGCCTTAGCTGAGTGATGAAATCTTTTCCTACTTGCATCAAAAAGAAGTAAAAACATGGTTATGTGAAACATGGGTGAGAGACCTGACTGGCCTCGCTGCCCTCTGTTGGTCCTCTGCTCTGAGCACTGCTGTGTAACCAGAATCAGTGTTCAACGCTGCAAATTGTACCATCAAATTCGTTTGTATTCAATTCACAATCATCTTAACTTGTTCATTTTTCTCTGCAGACATGGAGTGTGAATAACAATGCACAAAGCTTACTAAATACATTCCCGGTGAGTGGACGCACCGCAGTATCCTCCGCTAACCACACAGTCCCAAAAGCGAAGAGAATGGAGGTAAAACACGATCCTTTTATGCTTTGTTTTTTCCCCCCACTTTGGAAACACTGTTGGAAGTGTTTGCTTATTTTTTGCAGCCTTTTAATAAAATGTTTATCTCGAATGCTTTCTGTTTTCCTTTGATTTAAGGGGCTTTTGTTTTTTCCCTGTTAAACAGTCTCCCTGTTCCAGCCAGTCTCCTGTAATTTTGCAGCAGACAGAATTCACAAACCATGCGTCGAAAAGTAAAGATCCACCCCGCTATGAGGATGCGGTGAAACAGACACACAGCATGCTAACAGCTGCCCTGGTAAACCTGAATAAATGTTTTCCTTTAAAAGTGCTGCCATTCAAACATCTAATGATGTTTTTATTTCTGCGCAGGGTCCCAATGCAGCTAGCCAGCAGATGGATGACCTGTTCGATGTGTTGATTGAAAGTGGCGGTGAGAAATACTGTGTTCATTTTGGCACTAGTAACTTGGAAGATAAAACCCTAATGATGTATTTATTCTTGGTATTTGTGCGGTTGCTTTTTCAGAGATCTCCCCTTTCGTCAGGCAGGACCCTCCTAGTCTGGACAAGCCTCTCCCTGTGACAGCCAGTGTAACCACCCTTCCCATCAACACCGTTCTGTCCCGGCCTCCACCCTTAGTGCAGGTGGCCCAACTTCCCGCTGCACCTCTCAACCCCCTGAACAGCTTGGCGGCCTTGACCTCTGATAACCAGCTGAGAACCGTTCTGGATAGCACTCTAGTCACCGAGACTGAGCCGCAGAAACTAAAGCTGATGGAGGAATTAATTTCACCTGGGGTCACTATGGACTTGGATTTGAATGAAAATATGCCACCCTCAGCTCTGAACATGCAAAACCCTGCCACAGACAGCATGGATTGGCTGGACCTTACTCTGTCTGTGCCAGCAGAGGGTGTTAATCCTTTGGACATTTCAGTGCCAGTGGGTGTATTCTCCTCTGACTTCCTGGACTCGCATGAACTGCACTTGAACTGGGACTAAGGTGAATTCTTACATGTATAAGGTCATTTCATTCCCATTTCATTTTATGTTTCCATGAGACAGTGAGAGCTGTTGGGCATTTTTATGACTATTCTGCTTTTTCGGCCAAATATTCAGCTCAATAATAGTCTGATAATGCTATGTGAGTTTAGTTGCAAACTTCCTCTTTTGGAGATTTTTAAACTCTGATTGTTTATAGACTTGTTGTAGATAAGTGGTGCTGGTACTGACAGGTTAAAGTGAAAGTGAAAGTGTTTTCAAGGAATTCCATCTCAAGTTTTATTGATTTATGAGCCTGCTTGTCCTTAATCAATTACTTTGTCTACCAGTTTGAGATAATGTATAACATTGCACTCTGTGTGGCGCAGCAGTAAGGACAGAGAAGCTGAGCTAATCCTTCTTACCAACAGACAAACACCGCTCATAGCTGAAGGTTGTTAGGTTGTTTACAGCATTGTCCTGGAATGATTATTGCTATAACAACAGACCATAAACCCACAACACCCTCGTGTTCCGAGTGTGAATGCAAACTGTGAGACATAAATCACACATTTTACGGAAGCTGGAGTATAAATTTGACAACACAAGAGGCCCAAACCAAACTGGTCCTTGTTTTTCTTTTTTTTTTTACAAACATATTTTCAATTCTTTATTATTTCTGTAAGTTTTGTAAGATAATCTAAACCAACAGTTAAAATCAACTTCTTACAAGAGTCATCTGTTATGCAGTATTTATCTTTATTTGTTTCTATAAAGTCTGGCAGAATGTTTTTTGAAGGGCATCTACTTTTCGAAGTTTGCTCAGAAAATGCACATCTCACAATTTCTTTGCAAAGTTATGGAGTTTCAGCAAAGTTACAGACCCAACCTAGACACAAATAATAACATCCACTAGTACAACACACAGAGATAGCTTCATATGTTATTGTGTTTTAGTGACATCTGCTGGTAGACTCACTTAGATCAGCTTCAGATCAACTTTTTAGTCTGATGGTTTTTATGTCATAACAAATGTCAAATAACATAACTCAAAAAAGAGAATAGCACTTATAGTCATGGAAAACATAATATACAATGTAATGTAGGCAGTACTTTATATGTGTTTAGGTGTAAGAGTCTTTTTGTTTGTTTGTTTGTCCTTTTAAGTGATTGTTTTGTACCTCCTTCACCTGGAATGTCACAAAAAAGGAAGCGCAATGAAAAGGTCTCTTTTTTGCCTTTTGGGGTGATTCCATACTGGAATAACTCAGCATCAAAAACATTTGAATGCATAGTTTTCCTGCTCCTCACAGAATGTGTATTTGTTAATTTTATACAAACCTAGGAGTTTGTTAAAAGAAAAAAAAAAGGGATTTCACATTCTGCCTTTAAGTATTGATCTATGCATAGGTTGTTAATAACAAAAGATGTACAAGGAAAGTTTGTAATTTGTCAGTGTTCTTGAACAAAAGCTCATCATATGTTTATAGGACAACTATTGAAGATTAGATAGATGTAATAATGAGTAAATGTACAACAGGCAAACATCACTTCCACAGGCTCGGTTCAAACAAATGAAATATCATCCAAGTATCTGTTCTTAATCCCTGATATTCAGTGTATCCTGTTTAATGAAGGATGATGCCAAAGAAACTATTGGGCAGTCTGTGCAGAGTGCTCAGTTGTTACGTCGCCATTAAATGGATTTCCGTTGTTTCTCACTCTCAGAGTTTTTTGATTGTAAGGATTGATGTCCGACACTTTGGACATCTGTGTGTGATGGACTTGAACTTATCCGAGCAAAACGGAAGGAGGCAACAACCGGCCACACAGCTGCAAAATAAAAAAAGAACAGAAAGTAAAGAGAAATGACAACAAGCTTGGAAGTACCTGTACAACAGGCGCAACAAGGCCTGATTATACCTGTAGGCAAATACTTGACCAGACAACAAGGGGGAGTGGAGGAGTTCTTACCCTATCAAAGCTGTCATGAAACACACCAGCCATGTCACGCTGCTAATGCTTGTAAAAGTCTCTGTCAGGATGAACTCCCGACACTCTGGGCACTGTGTCCTGGCTGGACTTGCTGGAAGCTTCTCCACATCCAGGATCACAGCAGGGGCTGCAGATGGAGGCATGTGCAAGTTGGAAATGCTTTAGTTGTGTTTAACACCAAATACCACCAGCATTTTAGTCTCTGTCATCTAACATGACAAGGAGTTTTGAATAATGTAAATTATGGAAACTATGCATGTGCCAATACTTTTATCCTGTTCTCATCCAACATGACGATGATTCCTTTTTTTTCTAGTTTATGAGTGAAGCAGTGATATACCAGATTACTTTTGAGCTGGGTCACCTGGGAAGGAAGGAGGAGCCTCGACATAGAAAACATCTGAGCCAGGAGAAGGAGCAGGAAACTGGTTCTGCAGACTGGGGTCAGAGGTTATCTCTGACAAAGGGAAAAGTGGTTATAAGACTCAGATATGACAAAGCAATGATCTGCTGGAGTATGAGTTCTGGACTCACTTTTTGAGGTTTTCTCTTTGCTTTGCAATATGTTTTCATAGCTTTTTTGGAGTTCAGCCTTTCTTTCAGCGAGCTCTCTCAGTCTTTTATTAATTTCTTTAATCTCTTGCTGAGTGGCGGCTGCTTCCTCTGTAAAAAAGAAAAAAGAAGGAAAACAAGAAAGAGAGAATACAAAATATAGGTTAAGAGAGCATATAAACGAGAACCTTAATATTCATCTAATGGATGTTTCTTAAGTCACCTGTTTCTCCAAATTCAGCACGATTCCTCAACTCCTGGAATATACACAGAATTTTCTTCCTCTCCTCAAGCTGTTGGCCATTCAGTGAAATGTATTTCAGCTCCTCAGATATTTTGTCTGAAGAAGTCATGGTGGCAGCTGAAAGGAAAAAAAGTCAAGCAGAGCCAAGCCTTTGATTGTTTTCAGACTGCTAAGCCTCATGTTTTAGAGCATGTGTTTACTGCGTGTTTATGCTTGTTTCGCTGGAGACATTTATGCAAACACACCCAAAGTACTAATGCTGCTACGGGTAAATAATTCTGTTTAATGTGAGGAAAAGAATTTGGAACTTTACTTTATGGACTAATATTTACTGATTCATAGCCATCGTGTGACCTTTACTTGCTTCAGAAGTTGGGTGGGCTCATTAGATGCGGGAGTGCATTTAGTTAAAGTTCTTCTCTTGAAATGTGACTACCAGACTTCATTGGTTCCTAAACATAACATCTATAAAATAAGACACAAGATAAAATATATTGAATATTGATAGGATATGTTACATTTTGGTTTTTCAAAAAGCACAATTATGCAGACTTAATTACTGAATATGCTTAATGCATTTAACCACTTACTGTAAGACCAGGCAATATATTAAGAAAAAAAATAGATAAAAAAGACATACCCAAAGTACATTAAACTTGCTCCTCAATATATAGTCCACAACACATGTTCTTTGTCTTTAGGAATACCTAGTGATTTCATAGTTTACTCCCACTGTAAAAAGTATATTCTGTTTCTATCTACATAGCAGTAAAACAAGAAAAATGTGATATTTCTGCATTCCCTGTGTGATTGAAAAAATATAAAAACCATTGTAACATTGACCACCAACAGCATAGAAATATTATAAACATGGATTGCTTTTAAATACGTTTGTGGTTTTGATTTGCGAACGGTAGGGTCTAAACTGTCTACGGGCAACAGGTGTAAATAAATGCCAGGGTTCTTGTATCATTTTTCCACTGTAAGTGATTTTGTCAGTATTTTTTTTCAGACTTCATAAGAGCTAATATTGCTTAAAACTATATCCAGTTCTTTAGAGTTATACTCATTTACCTATATTATGCCATTAAGAAGCAGTAAACAGGAAAAAATGTTGGCAGACCTGTTGGGCTGTCTCCAAACAAGAAAAATTAAATCCACACAAGACAAACTAGTAAAAACCACCAGCATTAAAATGAGAAAAATCCCCATTTGAAATGAAATGTCTAAAAGTGAACATGTAAAGTCAAACATTGTTTTACTCTGAAAGAATATTTAGAAAAAGAGATCATTTAAACCTTCAAAAGTACATCTACAACTGCTATAAAGTTACTTTACTACTTCAACAAATGATTTAATACATCTGCTTAAAAATTACACAGAGAAAACTTTCTGCATTACTAACCTCTTCAGTTGCTCCCAGTATGTAACTCATACTTGTGTATGACATTCATAAGCGGAACAAGTAAACAGTGTTCAAGCCTCTCAGGAAATATTCAAATCATCAGGTGTATTTATTACTGTCCTTTGTAAATGCTGACAGCGTGTTTACATAAGACAGAAATCCATGAAGAACCACTCATAAATATAAAAATACACGCTGGCACATTTTGATATTTTTGTTTCCTTACACACAAAAAAATAAAACAATCATTGCACATTATAAGAGTAAAAAAAAAAATTTATTAAAGCAATCTCTTTGAGAAACATTGTTTAAAAAATGCTTGAGATTGTTATTCTCTGGAAATATTGACAAAAGTAATTTTGGAAAAGTAGCAATTTTAAATAAACAAGATTTATAATCACATAAGTGTTGAAAGATAACAAAGAATTGCATTGCTAAGTCTACAAAACTGGTGTGACCGATACTCTCCACAGGAAAGTGAGGGGATTTTTTTCCCTTGATGTTGGTTTCATCACTTCTTCCTAAGTCTCTTCATGAACGTCACCTCATCTCTGTTCCTGATCCCGTAACTGAGGATATGAAAACATCCAAAGAAATAAAAGAAAAGTGAAACAGTGTTGACGGTATAGAAGTGACATTGGGTGCTTTTTTTTTTAACACTCACTCTTTAAGCCTTGTTGTGTCATCTTCAAGTTTCTCACCCTGAAATACCAAATGATAAGTTCTCCAAACATATCTCCTAGAAAAAAGGAAGAGGAATATCAGTGTAAGCATTTTCTACATCTCTTTTATATTCTAGTGTTGTGTGTTGCGTAAATGTATTCCTACCAGCTGACATGTTTCACTCCACCTTCTCGCTGCTGTTTCAGCTCCATGAATCTACGGATGGCCTTTTTCAGGTCAAGGACAGTGGCATTTTGCACCACCACAATGGCTAAAATGTTGGGATTTTTTTTAACAGTGAAATAATTAATAGAAAATACTGATAAAAAAGATGTAGATGCTCACAAATATAGAAAATAACTAGAACAGACAAAGAAAAATGTCAACACTTACGCATTATTTCACCATCTGCTTTTGCAACCTTAACAGTCATTGCCTGGCCATACTCCAAAGCAATTTGAGAATTCACCTCTTCTAGAGTCACCTGAAGATAAGGAATACTCTAGATTAAAAAAAAACTTTCAGGTTTTGATGCCTACGATCAAGACATAAATGTATTCATTGTCAGAAGTCTTCAGTCTGCAACAACTACTGTAACAGAAAAGAAGATAGAAACAGGTTTTTAGAGACCAGTAGAAACTACTTCAACAATCAATGCTTTCTTCTTTTTTTTTGGGTGCTCCCAGGAAAATTAATTGAGCAAAGGTGAGTATTAAGGCAAGGGTCCCACTTTATAGACAGAAAAATCTGCTAAAGCAGTGGCCTAATGTATCAAACAAAAAATCTGGCAACATAGAAGGTTTTTGACTGTTACTGGAAATCCAGTGGGAAGTAAAACTGTGACCAGATCTAAAATTAATCTCAGATATCTGCAGAAAAGTACAATGTTTTTGCTACTTGAGTGACTTAAAACATTTGATCAAAATATTATAAGGCAGAAACAAAAACTAAACTTTTTTCCCACTACCTCAATCCTAAAATGCACATTTGAAAACGTAGAGTTACATAAATAGAAATGTGCAAATTTACTGCATGCAAATATCCTGGATATGTTTTATGAGCAGGTTTTATTATAATAACATCTCATAGCTCGTTGCACCTGCCTCGTGCTCTGATAATAAAGTCAGAATATAACATCAGCTTGGCTCCTCTGCTAGCTTCCTCATGAATAAATTTGTGGGTGACATAAAACCTGGATTGGCAGATCACAAAGTAAAGGATCCTGAACTAGTTGGGCAAGTCCCTCCTCGAAAATATCCAAGATCTCTGAATGCGGAAGAGAATCCTCATCTTCCTCCTCTGCATCTGGAGTTGTTTCTTCTGTCAGGTTCTCCCTTTTCACCTCCTCAGTATCTACAAGCCGCTCTCCTCCATCACCAGTACACGAACTCTGCTCCTCCTCCATCAACAGCTACTAAAATAATTCAGCAAAAAATCCAGGTTTATATCTGGAGGACTTTGAACAGACAGCAAACAAAAGAGCGAGTTTTAAAGCGTCTTATTTAAAAGTTTGTCCAAAAAAAGCTGAATACAATCAACCGGTATTTGCTCAACAGGCATAGTGTGCGCTGTATAAATAATACACCGGAAGGATAACCTAGCACAGTATATATGGTTCCACTTGGTAAAAGTTAAATGCAATTTTGCTTTATCAATTATAAAATCATACACTAGCTTGATATGACATTTTTTAACCGGTTATACTATTCTAATTATTACCAGCGTCTAATTTTAACAGAAAATGTGTACTCCACTTGTTTCCAACCGAGCTTTAAAATTAGGTGCACGTTTTTCATCTGCTGCATTTCCGCTGTATCAAACGCAACGAGCCGAGTTAAGATTGAACTATATGCCTCATTTGATATAGTTTAAATAATATTATTACAAAATGTTACTTTTTTGTCCAACATGTGGGAATGTTTTAATTGTTGAGGAAGGACAGAAATGCATGAGATTCGCGTGTAACACATGTCCCTACGTACATAACATCACAAGAAAGGCAAGTTCCCATTGTACCTCTCGCACGTCCACACGCTTCTTGTTTCACAGGTGGTTTGTTGAGTGAGTTTAACAACTTTCTTGTGTTTTGTTTTTATCTGCAGGTAAATAATCGAAAGTATCCCAAGTTGAAAGAGGTGGATGATGTACTTGGTGGAGCTGCAGCGTGGGAAAACGTGGATTCAACTGCAGGTAAGACACACGAGCCGCTGGCGTCAGAAGATTCCTCTCAGACAGTCCACACATTTTCTCAATGTTAGCAGGATCATGTTGAGTAATTTACCAAATGTTTCTAAGAATAGCCACGACGTATTGGAAATGAATGCAGACAAATTATAAGAAAAATAAAGTACATGGTAGATGCTGCAGAAACACATTATCTGGTTACTGTTGTTTTCTCATTGACTAAAGGTCACTTTGTATGACAAACAATAACATTGTTTGGTCTAAAACAGCTGAATACTCTCAATCGGTATTTGCTCAACAAACAGTGTGCGCTGTATAAATAATACACCGGAGATCTGAAGAAATGAAATGAAATAACAAAGGCTCATAATAGCTCATATTAGACCATTTTACATGTTTTCTTGATCATTTAAATCATTTAAGTTTATACATCTGTAGCTAGCTACGACATTGTACTGCCTAAAACAGTGCTTTTATGCGTTCAGTATTTTTTCATCACATGTAGAAGTTAGTACTAGATAAAAGAACAAGAAATTGAAGAAAACAAGGTGGTCCAATAATTTTTGTGTGAATGTATACCAAGAAAACAGCAGAGGACAGGAGTGTCATCAAAGGGCATCAACTAAGTTAGTCAACAAGGTTGAAAGATAGTATCACCGAAATGTGAATTTAGAGGGTTGCGATGATTATGCAATCCTGATCGCAATTATAAAAAATTGCAATCACAAAATTAATTTTAGCAAGCCTTGGCCAGATAGTAACAACAGAGTATAGTTACGTCAACATGTCACTGTCTTGTTCAATGTCATTAACTGAAGTAATTTCCTTATGTGACAATACATGGGTTAGTAAAATCTGGCTATATTTCTCAGGCTTCCCAGCTATTCACACTAAGTTCTGGATGTACCAGAAATGTTTAAGTTTGTGTCCTATGTGTTACATTACCAGGTTTTGTTTCAGGGATGACATTTTGCTCAAAACTCTTTACAGAAACATGTCCGAAGTGTGAACATCCTCGAGCATATTTCATGCAGATTCAGACCAGATCAGCTGATGAACCCATGACAACCTTCTATAAATGCTGCAATGCCCAGTGTGGACATCGTTGGAGAGACTAACAGTTGTGGTTTTGGGAACTGTAAAGATCATTTGCAGTGTCTTTGCTTTCAGGCACGTGTGTTTATATATAAGGAATGTATTCTTTTTCACTGTATTTCATATTTATTTACAGCATTCAATTTACAACATTCATTTTCCAGATGACATTAAAACAAGTTTCCTTCTTGATTTTTATTGATAAAATAGTAGCTGTATACAACAGTCAAATTAATTGTCTTACATAGTTACATTATCACAGACATTAAGAGCAATGCAGATCAGCAGTATCCACATCAATAATAAAATTCTCTTGCAATCATTTAGCTCAAAGTGTATTTTCTTGCACCAATCTCTCAGCCTCAAGGTTAAAAGGAAAGACACTATAAAGTCGGGGAGCCAGTAGGTGAGAAGATTTTGGGTTTTTATTTTATGAAGCTCATGCAGACAACCTGCACTTTATTAGCATCAGTGAATAAAGACCAGGCATGCTGTGGTTGAACTGTGTTGCTCACTGTTACAGTGTATTCAGTGAAATTTGCTGTTTTGCAAGTCTAAATTATGAAAGCTTATTCCTATCAGACAGCTCACTTTCATTTGAGAGACATCTATTTGTCATTTAGCATGCATCTGAGCAATGCAAACTGTTTTAAAAAATGGCAGATGACAATTTCAAAGTTGAACATGATGCGATTTTACTGCTCCATCCCTTCATTTTTCCTTTTTTCTTTTATGTATTGTACTACTTTTATCAGTGAAAATATAATATACTTTGGAAAGGTGCATCATTCTGACACAAAATTCAACGTTTGAGTTGTCATGCAACGTTAATTAGTGACATATCTGTCACCTCTACTGTGAGTCTTCTAACATCTAAATAAGTGCAAGTTTGGTAGGAGTTGCTTAGGTACCTATAAACAAGTAAAAGCCAATTATTAATTACTTTCACTTGTAGAATTATTGTTTTCCTCAGGTGAGTAAGAGTGACATTTTTACAAATGAAAAGGGCAAAAAGTGACTTTGAACTTAAAGTGCAAATGTTTGGACAGACGGCATTGGTTGGTAACAGCTGACTAGAGCCCAGAAGATTAATAATAAATTAGCATGTAACATAAATTCTCTGCTAACTTAAATTCTCTCACATTCCACAAGTGAAGAAAAAAATAAGTGGGTTTGCTAGGATGATTAGACACAGACAAAATATATTCACAGTTTCCAACAGTGACTTCGTAAAATAAAAGGATAAAATATCTGACATTAAAAATAAAGATGCTAACCTACATGTTTGGAAACATGAACTTCTCGGCAAAATTCACAGATGAGTTCAAATAAAGTGACCGTTTTCACAGCTCTCTAGTCAAGTTTTTTCTTTTCTTTTTTTTAATTCACATGCATAGTTGCAGACCATATTAATTTGACTGCAGCCTATTTACTTCCGGATCTCTTTGTAACCTTCATTCTCTGCAGTTCAGATAGATTTTTACATTTCAGATCCATAATACATTTAAGAAGTTTATGGAAAGATATATACAGTTAAGTTTCCTGTGATGCGAAAAACTGCACTTACAATGTAAGAGGGCTACACAACACTTTGCAAAAAAGGGGTGGGGGAGGGCTGTCACTACCAGCAGGAGGAGCTATGACTTCATATGTCTGTATGTACATGGCTCTGTGGCATACAGCTGTCGGTGGTTAGCATATACGCTTGTATGTGTAGATATAGCCCTTACAGTTAGGGCAGGTGTGTGTCACATCCTTGAGGTCATCAATCAGGCAGGGAATCAAGCAGCAGCCAAGATCACATCTGTGAGAAAGGAACACAAATAAATTCAAAATTCTGAATGTGGTTATCTTCACAAAAATATGGGCAATTTTCTGGAGGACAGATGTGAATCTGAATATTTAGGCAAATTCATAAAGCTGCCCGTAGTGGGAAAAAAAACACCAAAGAAAATGTATTGATTTACACTTCCTGCTAAAAAAAAAAAAGCTGACACCTGGATTTAACTAAACAAATAGGTCAATGCCTATTTACAAGTAATTTAACTCCAACTGATGCAACAAATAGCTGTTTATTTCTTAAACAACCATTTAGAAAGATACATCCTGTGGTTTTGTAGACATTGTGCTTGTGATGTTCACTTGATGAACATCACAAGTACAATGTGTGCGCAAGGGCTTGAAACTTAAATATAGGACAAAATGTGTGTCAGAGATAGATAAGAAGCAGACCTGAAATTTGTTTGTTGTATAAAATGTTCTTTACAGAGAAAATGTTCAAGCCTTTTCATTTCAGTGCTGAAAATTTTCCCCTCTAAAAATAAACCTTAAAAAAAAAACAATGTAGATACTGATCAGATGAAACGTTTCAGTCAGACATTTTGCTAAGATCACTGTAGTCTGAAGCCACTTTCACACTGATATTAGCGCGTCGACGCTGGTTTTTCAAAGCTGGGTTAACCCGCGATCAATCGGCATTTGGCTCCTTTGACAAAAAAACGCGCGTCTGATCCTCTGCTGGCAGCTGTGTTGCTCACAGTGAGTCTGGTGATGCAATCATGCTGCATTCACGTTCACGATGTTACCCAGCGCAACAGAAATCTAGGCAAGTAAACAATAATTGTTGCCATTTTTCTGACTCGTGTAGTCTATTTTTAAGTTAAAGTATTGTTTAAATAAAGTAAACAATGTAGAGCGAGTCAGACAGGAGTTAATGTGCTTTCTTGTTTTGCACTTTAGTCCATCCAAACAACTCAGAGGGTGGCAGCCGATTTTCCCACAGAATGTAGGCTCCTGAATGCTGCTGGAAGCAGAGATGTCTGTTACCTTTGCATGAGAAGCAACAAGCAAGATGTCATGTTGTGGACATGTACCGCCCAAAGTCATCCGTAAATTAGCGGGTCAACCCGGGTCTGGCGTTCACACCGCATGCCGATCGGAGCCGAACCGTTTAAAGTCGATTTTAACCCGGGTCGCTTGCCGAGTCGATGGACGCGGGTCGACGCGGGTCGCTGAGCCTTTCACATCAGCACCAAAAGCCGATTGTACGCGGGTTTAAACGGGTTTTTTGACCAGTGTGAAAGGGGTATAACTTATGTGATGTTACTTCAGTGGGCTGGTCCTCCAGATGTAGTGAAGAGGTTTCATTTTTCCTGAGCTAATGTAGACACTCAGGCTTTTTAAGGTCGATGAGCTCACAAGAACATTACTGTTGCGTAAACTATTGATTTATCTGCTGCTCATGTTTGGACTGTCTCTATCATTTCTTTTTCTTTTTGTACTTTCAGGCTGAAGAGGGTGTGTTTCGGTCTGAGAGCTCTTTTTTCCACATCATGTTGTGGTTTCGCTGTCGCATCCAAACACCAACTCCACATTTGGGATTTACTCCAGGATTTTTGTCTGCTTACAGATGAAGAGAAAAATGAAAGAATCACTCCCACGTAACCGTGGAGCTGCTTCCCTGTCAGTTGTTGATGTATCAGAAATGACTGGATACCCTCACTAAATAGTCCAACTGTCTAATCTGGACAATAGAGGCTGACTTTCAGTGATATTTGAGCTGAGACATTTCTCTTTGTTCATAAGTGAAGTGAGAAGGCTTGTTGCCGGTGAACCCGGACGCCTGTGTTCTGGCTGTCACTCCTCATCCTAACAACCAGCCCTGCTGTGTTTACTGGAAACTAAGTGAGGTTTCCACCGCCTCTAATGTCAGTTTAATTACTTCTTTTTAAATCAGGGATTTCCCCCAGTGTTTTACCGCACTGTGAATCTACTTCGACGTTCCCGGGAGGTTTCTGAAACTTGGACCGGTCTTGACCTCTGCCTGCATCTTGTTAATTAGCTTTGAGTCAAACGAAATTCAAGGGGGAGCAGGCTTGACCACAACTATCAGTCAAGACAAACAAACAAACATAAAACCAGTATAAACTTTAAAATGAAACTTTGAGAATTAAAAGCAGAGACGTAGAAGAAGTGCAGTAAATTCCTGCGGTGGAGGCGACTTTTAACACAGCCTGGACATTTTTCTTCATTTCCTCTTTACAGTTCAAGTCATTCGAAGCTGTTGCTTGTGAGTCTGCTCTGTTTTACGTTCACCCTATTACTCACAAAAATTTGGAGACAAAGAAAATATAAGGAAACAATCTTTACTGCTCGCTTCTAATGACTAGGCTGTTTGAATAGGAAGATATATGGTATGGCTGACATCTGTTAAGATTTAGGCAACAGAAGATCTTTGTGTAAGGAAAGTAAAAGTTTGTGGTTTCGGTTAAATGTTTATAATGTCAATATACATCATGTTTCATATCTTTCCTTTCATTAACCAACATTAATAGAGTTAAGAAAAGGTTTAATTGCATATATTTTACTTAAAATAATATTTACAATGTCACTTTTTACTCAGCAGGAGAAAGTTCAGCCTGTGCTCTATTCCCTCATTTCTCATTTCAAGGCTAAATGATAATTCATGGGTGCAAAAAACTCAATTGAGTGAGCGGGCCACAAGCTGTCACTGGTAACAGCTGCAATTCAAGAACACTATGCAATCATCTGTAACATAAACATGATAAACATTTTATGACTGTATACACACATACATACACACACACATATATATCTTATTGTTTGTTTTTGTTGTTTTCAACCTGACTGAGAACAAGATTAGACATAACATATTAATATATATATACATATAGACATAACATATTAAAATATATATAAATATAGACATAACATATTAATATATATATATATATATATATATATATATATAT
>JAVQJG010177304.1:0-12031 GCA_036024015.1 Craterocephalus amniculus
AAAAGCATTCAAACAATTATGGGAACCATTTTTAAACAAAAAATCGTTTTCAATTGAAGCAAACGGGTAGCTTACGAGCTAAGTGAGCGGCTATTTAGTAGCCGTGCATGAAACTCGCAAGCTATTACAGCTCATGAAGTGGCTACAAATCATAACTGACAAAGCGAAACGTTCACCATATTGATATTTTAACAATTTATTGATAAAAAAAACACAACCACCATGGATAATCCTGTAATTTAATGGTCCCGACCAGTTCAGTTTGTTTACATGGAGCTCGGCGCATATTTTTTGTCACAGGAGTATCTGGCGCATCTGCTGACGTAGACGTGTTCAGAAAATTCCGGTGTAGTGTCCGAATTCTCCGTTCATCATCCCTGATGTAGATGATGGAACTCAGAGTGCTGTAATGAATCAAAATGAATCAATATATGGCACTGATGGAACTATAACAGTATTTTCCTCCACAGGGAGGCGCTGAAACAACGTACGGAGAACAAACCTTTCTTTTAATACCAGCAAAGAAGACCGCTACATGCTTTCCGTGCTGTAAGCACGTGTCGTAAACAAGTCTGTGTCCAGCATGGACTTTTCAGATAAGTGGAGTAATTTGCCCACATGTCCAAGTTTAAAAAATCTGACAGACGGAAAATTTGGTCTGCTGAAAGACACGCAACATGCCGCAGTTCAGGATTTGACGAAAGCTCACATCGAGTCGTTTGACCAGGCGGCTACTTACGGACTCAGCCGCGTTGTTCAGGTTTTTAAGATAATTAGGTTTAAAAATGTGGCAGATATTACTCTATTAACACTATTATTACCCGAAACAGCTACCTTAAAGTTGGCGTTTGTGACACGATTAGTCCTCTGGCTATATTCTGGACGGTGACCAGTAATTACAAATAGGTGTTCTGTAGTTAGCATGTATGTGATTTGACTTAATTTTAAAACATAACACTGAAAAGCAAGTTTAAAACCTTATATTTATCATAATATCAAGTAGCTTTGCTTCTAAGCTACTGAATACATTAGTTTGCTTCGTAATTAGCAGCTACATTAACTGAGATTAGTCTTGTTTTACACATTATGAGTATTACATTTTGAGATAGTATAGGCTATGTCAATTTAATGTACATGTTAAGCACATTTGTGAGTTAACATTCAGTTGCATCCCTGTGTCCCACAAACTAGTTGTTGATTTGACATCCCTCTGCTTTCTGATGCATTTTCAGTGCCCTTCTTCATGCAGCAAAACCTCTCTTTTAAAGAGTTATTCAGGTTAATGTGCTGTTGTGTGATTCACAGGCCATCCCTCCATTGGAGTTCATGTTTAAAAATGACAAGATCAGCCTTGCATTTGTGGAAGCCTCCATCCACAACCCGGTGGCCGCCAAAGGCAACGTCTGCAGGGAGATGAAGGTGTTTCCAGCAGAGTGCCGGGGAAGAAGATGCTCATACAAAGGGAAGCTGGTGGTAAGGTTCACTTACTTTACAGTTACAGGGATGAATCCTTTATTTAACTAAAAATAGTTTTTAACAGCTACATAATTAATTTGCATTATTAAAGGAAGGGAAAGGATGTGCCAAACACAAATTTCCTTCCTTTTATACTAATTTTAGGCAGATGTCAGCTGGTCGATCAATGGAGTTCCTAAAGGCACTATTAAGCAGTCGCTGGGTCAGGTACCAATCATGGTGAAGTCTAAGCTCTGTAACCTGCATGGCATGGCCCCCAAAGAGCTCGTAAAACATCACGAAGAGGCAGAGGTTGGTGTCGTCTTAGCTGTCTCAGAAAAAAATGACTTAAAACCAAACCTGTAAACAGAGAAGCACTCTCCGTTTTTCTTTTCCAGGAGATGGGAGGTTATTTCATCATAAATGGAATTGAGAAAGTTATCCGGATGCTGATTATGCCCAGGAGAAACTACCCGATTGCCATGTCCAGACCTAAGTGGAAGAGCAGGGGACAGGGGTACACTCAGTATGGTAAATATAATTTAAAGATGATGTGTGATGAAGCAAGTTGAGCTGCAATTCCTCCCAAATGAACATTAGTCTTATTCATCTTCAGTCTTTGTAATTCAGCGAAGATCATCAGGTGCAGGCTACATTATTTTTGTATTGTTTTTGTATTATTTGAACTTGTATTTGTCTCTCCTGTTTGGAGAAGCTGCTTTTTATGCGCCCTGTTGTGCCCTTGTGTGTGTTCTAAATTGCTTTCTTTCTTAATATGTTTACATTTGCGCTTGGTTGCTTTGTTTGAATTAATTTGGTTTGAAAAGTGCTGTTTTAAAGGCTGATTTCTTCTTCTCATAGGTATTACTATGCGTTGCGTGAGGGAAGAGCACACTGCAGTCAACATGAACCTTCATTATCTGGAGAATGGGACTGTGATGTTGAACTTCATCTACCAGAAAGAACTCTTCTTCCTCCCACTAGGCTTCACACTCAAGGTATCACAGTTTAGATTAAATGAAAAATGTGTGTGTGAATAAATGTATGTAAATTTAAGTCCTATAAGCAAGTTTTGATCTCTGCTCTGCCTCTCAGGCCCTGGTCGACTTCACAGACTACCAGATCCACCAGGAGCTGATCAAAGGCTTGCAGGACAATTCTTTCTACCGGACCTGTGCAGCAGAAATGCTGCGTGTCGTCATGGAGGAGGGCTGTACATCTCGCAGCAAAGTGCTCGATTACCTCGGAGAGCGCTTCAGGGTTAAGCTGAGCCTACCAGATTGGTACACAAATGAACAGTGTGCCAACTTCCTCTTAAAGTAAGCACTCTGGGCAGGTTAAGCATCACAACACTTGGAGGACAATGTTACTTGGAATTCTAGTTAAACTCAACCCAAGACTCAAACACCAGAATCTGAAATATCTGGGTGCCGTTATTTGTTTATTGTCAGCCTTTTTATTTGTGGATGTTAAATTTTCTTGGGAGGGGGAAAGTAGGATGGCTGAACTCTATTTCTATTTCACTAGAGGACAGGTGTGCCACTCTGAAATGCACGCCGTACCCTGCAGGCTGTTTCTGATAATTATGACTCTGAGATAATAATCATTCTTTATTATTTATGGCTGGACTGGACTGTTAGCCCTCCTGCAGCAGAGCAGCTATCCTCACTATAAGTAAATAAAAGGCGGAAAGTATCTTTCCTTGTCAGAAAGTTTGCTTCTGTCCGTTTTGAATGTTGCAGTCCTGGGATAAATCAGGTCCTGTCTGGTGTTCCTGCACGCTCTCGGTCTCAGTTCTGCCCTTTGAAGAGGAATTTTGAGGTTGTTTTATAAGAACACTGTCTTTTGTTCGGGCCACGTTGTCAGAGATGAGGCTGCTGTTTTTCTCAGAAGATCTGGCAGCATTGTCAGAAGTTCTTTGGTTCAAAATAGACGCTTTGGGAATGATGGTCAGACTGAATAGATGTTGCTCCAGGAGCATAAATTCAGGGAAAGATTTGGATGTTGCTGTCTACTCTATGATCCATGAACTGTATCTGGTTATATGGCTCTGAAATATATTAGTATAGAAGCGGTTTAGATTGAGGTAAAAGAATTATATTATTAAAAATGGTCCTAAGGTGGCTTCTAGAAATTGACAGAAATAAAACTCTAAATTTCAATTCTTTTTGTAAAAATTTACAGTCAAATGACTTTTCATCTTCTTTCTGCAGGGAGTGCATCTGCATCCACCTGAAGTCCGACACTGAGAAGTTCTACCTGCTGTGTCTAATGACCCGGAAGCTCTTCACGTACGCCAAGCAGGAGTGCATGGAGGAAAACCCGGACAGCATCATGTGCCAGGAAGTGCTCACGCCTGGCCAGCTCTACCTTATGTTCCTGAAGGCAAGTTTAAAACAGAAGCCTTTAGTGGTTATTTTTTACTTGTTTTTATTTGTTGCAGAAGAAACTTTAAAAAAATCTAAATTGTTATTGACCAAGCTTATTTCTTACCGCCTTTTGTTTTAACAATTACCTGTTTTAATTTTCTAAATTTTACAATTATTATGAATATTATTATTTATTTATAAATAAAGTTTTGATTGATTGATTGATTGATTAATCTTAATACGACTCGTGGCTTTACAACCTTTCCACAGGAGAAGCTGACTGCATGGTTGGTGTCTGTGAGGCTGTCCATTGACAAACGAGGAAGCAAACTTTCAGGAGATTGGAGCGCGGAAAAAATGATGAAGATGTTAGACATGGGCTCTGATTTGACCAAACCTTTCGAATATCTGCTGGCTACAGGAAACCTTCAGTCCAAGTCGGGTATGACCACAAAACCTGGTGCAAGTAAAGATAATGGGTTTAAAACTCAGCTAACCTGGTTTCTGCCTCTGCAGGCCTCGGCATGCTGCAGAACACCGGCTTGTGCGTTGTGGCCGACAAGCTCAACTTCATCCGCTACCTCTCACACTTCCGCTGCGTGCACAGAGGAGCCGCTTTTGCAAAGATGAGGACCACCTCTGTGCGGAAGCTGCTGCCTGAATCCTGGGGCTTCTTGTGTCCCGTCCACACTCCAGACGGAGAGCCGTGTGGGCTCATGAACCACATGACGGCCAGCTGTGAAATCGTGGCACAAACCAGCCCCGTTTCCTCTCTGCCGGCGCTGCTCTGTTCCCTCGGTGTGTGCTGAACCTTTGCAGTTCTCCCAACAGGAGCCGAGGTCTCTCTTTTCATATTGCCCTCTGATACGCTCACACTGACTCTGTTTGTTTCTGATGTGTAAGGCATGACTCCAGTGGAGGGATCTCTCGGTCAGGTCTTTTCAGACTACTATCCTGTGGTCCTGGATGGGGCAGTTCTGGGATGGGTGGACGCTGGCTTGGCTCCAGCTGTAGCTGACTCACTGCGCAGGTTCAAGGTATGTTAACTCCTAAAATTGAATAGAAAAATCTGGATTTTTTTATTTCACAATTTTAAAAGGGATATTTTTGTTTGTTTTTATCTGTCTTATTTCAAATAAATGCAAATTTTTTTCAAAGCATTTTTTAAATTTCATTTTTTATTATTATTTTCTTTTATTTATTTCTTACTTGTCCGGTATTCTAGTAGCTGAATGTTGGTCATGCTACCATGTTTTTTCCTAATTGAAATTAAGAAAAAGAAATAGCAGAAAGATTTTTGTAAAAACAATGTTGTTTTTCTCCACAAAAATCTGCAATATCGAAGAATCTTAAGAATATCAGTTTAAATCGAATTAGCACCCAAAAAAAAATCAAAGGAATAGAATCAGGAGGAAAGCACATCAACCCAGCCCTGTTAACAGTAAAAACTCTTCTTTTTCATGGATAATAAAGCTAATATTTCAGATTTTGTAATTTCAGGTGCTGAGAGAGAAGAAGATCCCTCCCTGGACCGAGATCGTCCTGGTTCCTAAAACAGGAAAGGCCAGCTTATATCCAGGCCTGTACCTCTTCACCACACCGTGCCGCATGATGCGGCCTGTGCAGAATTTAGCTCTCGGCAAGCAGGAGTTGATCGGCACCTTTGAACAGGTTCATGCCAAAATCTGATTTTATTTTAAGATGCTTTCGCCGTTAAGGACCAGTTCAATGGAAATCATGTTTTCTGTCTCACCACAGCTGTACCTCAATGTGGGGATCCTGGAGCACGAGATCGAAGTGGGCATCACCACTCACCAGGAGCTGTTTCCTCACAGCATGCTCAGTGTGGTGGCCAACTTCATCCCCTACTCAGACCACAACCAGAGTCCCAGAAACATGTACCAGTGTCAGATGGGTAAGTCAGGGGCCGCCGGGTACAAAATGTGAAAACAATATCAGAGGTAGCTGAAAAGTCAGGTTTAGGTTAATTATTTTTAAAGATTGCCATTAATGCACATTAAGCAGATGTTTCTGCAGGAATGTAGTTATAAAAGAAAAAAGGGTGAAAACACATCAAGCTACCATGTTACTCATCGTGTAACTGCATTAAGGGAACTAGGGACACGATGATGAAATGGGACTCATGGGTGACACCACGGGCGGTGTGGGTAACTGCAGCCAACAGCCAAGACCAAGAAGTGGGGCAGATAACTGCAAATTGCAGGAAAATCGTTCAGTTATGGAAAAAAAAATAAAAATATATATATATATATATATATATAAAAGGAAAAGACAAAAAAAGTATTAAAAAGAAAAGCCAAAAAAAAAATTACAAAGACAAAAAAAACTGTCTCAATAGGATCATCACCTTATCGTGGTGTGGCAGTTTGCATGTCTCCATGACCCTTACAGCCTGACTAGTCTGATACATGGTACAGGAAGCCTCTGGCTAAGTCTGAGGGTCCAAATTCAGATTCAACATAGTGAAAAATGTATGATTTGACACCAATATCATTCAAATAAGACAAGTCTATGAGATTTTATTACGAAATGAAGCATTATTGTATCTTCAATGGCGGCCATCTTGAAAAATGGCTTTTTAGGTGGCTAACAGATTTTATCAAAAGAACAATCCCTAAGGAGCCCGTGTGCCAATTTTGGTGCTTGTTTCCACAAATGAACGATCATTTCAGTTATCTGCCCTGCTGGTGTTAGAGGAAAGTCTGTGACCCATCAGAAACGCTCCCCTTTGCTACGCCGTTTACCACGTGGCGGTTTACTTCAGACCAGCGCGCTTATTTTATGAAAGCCAGCAGCATGTTGAGTGAGGAAGTAACTAACAATGGGCGTCTGTAAACATTCAGCAGCGGCTGATTCCAGCTAACTCTTCTGCACGTTAGTTCTCTCTGACTCTAAAGTACAGCTTTAAACACAACTTTTAACGTTTGCTTACCTGCTGACCAGGAAATGAGCCGTGTTAGTTTCAGTTTTCAGTCCCGGATAAAGTTGAAGCTGCCTCCATGAGTCCAGAATATATCCCATGTAAACTGCGTTCACCTGGCTGCCCTGCTTTTATCATATCATCACGATGTGCCGCTGATAAATTATATTTCCTCTTTGTGCCGCGGAAGTATCCAGTACAAAGTAGTTGAATGAAATGCGACTGTCATGGCGACTGCCCTTTATCAAAGCTGCCGAGGCGCATGCAGCGTCATAGGACTGCGCGGATAATCCAAATTAAAGGTCGACAAATATGTTTTTTTGTAGCCGATACCGATATTAAGAGGTTAGAATCAGCCGATGACTGATATGTGCTGCCGATTTTTTGGCCCGATATATTGTTGTTTTCCCCTTTATTTGCAGTCTAAAGAGCCATTTCTAATGTTTAAAGTGGGCAAGATATTTATGTATTTTAGGTGTTTTTATCTCAAATAGGATGTTTACAATCCAGCCGCACTGTGTGGGTTTATTCAGAGACTAAATGGTATCTACAATGAGTGACTGATAATGCCATTAATTATAAATAAATGCCCTTTAAATGCCATTTTAATTATAAATAAATATAATTACTACAGATTATATGGACTGTAGCTTAAACTAAGAGTAATTTCATCTAGAACAGCTAAAGATCAGCAAGTGAAATGTCATTTATCTGTACAGAAGAAAGCAACAGTCCCATTTGACTGGAATAAAGAAAACTATGTTTTTGATGCAAATGAGCAGAGCCGGAGTTGGTTTTGTGTGTACTAAATATGTAAATAGTGTCTGTTGTGTTTTTCTCTTAATGTTTTTTTTTTTTCTCCTGAAAGCTAGAGAAATGTTCTGCAGATGAGAAAATGCTCGTTCACTGTTGATCTGTGTTATTTTTATAAAGTTCCATTAGTCGTAAATTTAGTCAAGTTTTTCTTTGGTTGGCCTTTATTCTTGTGAATGTATTGAAACATCAGCTTTACATCATTTAACTCCATGATAAAAAATTAAGTGTATATGCTGACTGTGATAAAAGGTGAGTATCTACATGTATTTTTACATTGTAACAGCAAAAATGGTTGAGTTTAACATGTGAAACGTTTATAATCTGTGGCTCTAATTAGTAAATTTCCATTTTTTTCATTCATTGGTTTTCTAACAAATTGGTAAAGCTTTTAAATAACATGTTGATGTGGATCCAACGTGTTCTTTTTCCAGGTAAGCAGACGATGGGGTTCCCCCTGCACTCATTCACGGATCGCTCCGACAACAAGCTGTACCGGCTCCAGACCCCACAGAGCCCCCTGGTCCGGCCCTACATGTACGACCACTACAACCTGGATAATTACCCCAGTGGCACCAACGCCGTGGTGGCCGTCATATCCTACAGCGGCTACGACATGGAGGACGCCATGGTGAATATGATGCAGCCGTGTAGCTTAACCCTTTGACTTTCACACCAAGAAAAAAGCAAGAGAGAAATTTTTCTTCGCATTTTCTCTTTTCCTTTAAACAACAAAAATACAAAGAAGTGCTTTTTAACACATAGTTCAAATTAAAGTTAATGATAAAGTAATGAAAGTGAAATGGTCAAAATTTGAAACAGCAATGGGAAAACAAACGCTTTATTTTGGTATTACAAACCCAAACCATTTGGAGACAATTCAGGCAGGTTAATTAAATCAATTCTTTATAGAAAAATCATGAAAATTACTGAAAGATTTGCTCCACCAAATGGTACAGCGGAAAGATAAAAGGTTAACTTTGCTTGGAGAAGGGAAACGCTGACGCTCTGCTCTTATTAGATCGTGAACAAGTCGTCGTGGGAGAGGGGCTTTGCCCACGGGAGCATCTACAAGACGGAGCTGGTGGACCTGGGAGAGAAGGTGAGGGGAGACGACAGCGTGGTGTTCGGGACCAAGGCTGGCGACCCCAAAGTAAACAACAAGCTGGATGCTGATGGACTGCCTCATATCGGCTCAACTCTGAAGTACGGAGACCCCTACTACTGCTACATCAGCCTCAACACGGGACAATCCTTTGTCACCTATTACAAGTAGGTGTCTACATTCTTAATATTTCTCCCCTGCATGGACCTGTGCAGGCTGATTGTTTATTTTTTCTGCTTCTCTTGTGCTTGCAGGAACCAGGAGGCATGCGTTGTCGACAACATAAAGATCTGCAGCAACGACGCGGGTACGGGTCGTTTTAAACGTGTCTGCATCACCATGCGAGTGCCACGAAACCCCACCATCGGGGACAAGTTCGCCAGCCGCCACGGTCAGAAGGGCATCCTGAGCCGCCTGTGGCCGGCGGAGGACATGCCCTTCACGGAGAGCGGCATGACTCCGGACATCCTGTTCAACCCCCACGGCTTCCCCTCCCGCATGACCATCGGGATGCTCATCGAGAGCATGGCGGGGAAGGCGGGCGCGCTGCACGGCCTGAGCCACGACGCCACGCCCTTCACCTTCTCCGAGGAGAGCTCCGCGCTGGAGTACTTCGGGGAGCTGCTTCGGGCTGGCGGCTACAACTACTACGGCACCGAGCGGCTCTACAGCGGCCTGAGCGGCCAGGAGCTGGAGGCGGACATCTTCATCGGCGTGGTCTACTACCAGAGGCTGCGTCACATGGTCTCTGACAAGTTTCAGGTGAGGACCACGGGAGCTAGAGACAAGGTGACGAATCAGCCGGTGGGAGGGAGGAACATCCAGGGAGGCATCCGCTTCGGGGAGATGGAGCGCGACGCCCTGCTGGCCCACGGCTCGTCCTTCCTGCTGCACGATCGGCTCTTTAACTGCTCGGACCGCTCGGTGGCTCAGGTGTGCGTGGAATGCGGGAGCCTTCTCTCGCCGCTGTTGGAGAAGCCGCCGCCCTATTGGTCGAGCCTGCGGCACCGGAAAGTTGTCTGCACCCTGTGCGGCAAGAGTGACTCTATTGACTCGGTGTCCGTTCCGTATGTTTTCCGCTACTTCGTGGCTGAACTCGCGGCGATGAACATCAAAGTGAAATTAGACATAAAATGAAGTTTGCAGGACAAGCGAAGAAGAGCATCAATCTGCTGTTTATGTTGTTGTTTTAATGCATCTTTGGAGGTTTTCTGCATCTCAAAAATTATTTTTTTTAGAAAGTGCAAACTTTCTGTATGCAAGGATATTTCAGTCTCTTTGAAGTGGAAATTATATTATGTACGAGCTGTCAGTGGATCTGTTTGAATTGTCTAAACAGTTTCTCCGATCATCTCTTCTTTGACTTTGTTGGAAACATGGAAATAATGAAAGGAGAAATTTGGTCTGACTTTGGGAAGAAAGCTGTGTTGCAGTAAGAATCCAAAGAATCACAAAGTGAGTCTGCCTTATTGATGGCTCAAAGATGTTTAATACATTTTCCACAATAACCTCTTTAAGCTGCTTCATTTAAACATTAATTTCTTCTCATGCAGAATATACATCTGTTTGTTGATAAAAACACTTGATCAAAATTAATATTTTAATAAAAAGGTATTTTACAAACTGACCACATGAATCATTTGGTACAACTGGAGGAAAATAATCCATCCTGTTTTTAAAAGTGGACCATTGCGGATGAAAGGAAGCTTTGAATGTCATTAGACTTTTATTTCATGTTATGTTGCTGCTCTGTTACATTTCATTCAGTAACAGGTTCCTCACCTGCACCAGAGCGTCTTACCTGCAGACAGAGGTCCAGGCAAATCTGGGAGAAATTCTAAGGACGAAAATACTTATTCTACATTTTGAATTCCTTCTTACACCTGGCAAACCAATTAAACCAATGAAAATTAGCCTTCTAGTTTATTTATGTGCATCTAATTATACATACGTCTCCTATTTCCTATTAAAAATGCTCTTGTAAAATCTTGAGAGGTCAATGCAGAGCCAAAATCTCCCGAATAAAATAAAAATGATTACATATTAAAAGAAAGTAAGTTTATTTTTCACTCCTGTTAAATTCCAAAGACCAACTACAAGTTTAATTTTAGTTCCTGCCATTCAGAGAAAGATCAGGGATGTGGTGGTTGTGTGGTATTATATGGAAGAAATTTCTTCTTTTTTAGCCTCCAGTTGGTTACTCCATCAGAATTCATGCCTGATTCATTTATCTCCATCTACTGCAGGTAAGACGGTGCTCATAAAGACGTCACACAGCCTTCATCACCTCCAAGGCCACGTTTTCAGCTGCCTCCTTTTCACTGTCAACAACCGGAGTCAAAAAGTTTTCATATAAAATTTTAGGAATGGGATGATGGAGCAGTCGATTAGACTGTGGGAATGATGAGATCACTGAATCCAGGGATTTTTCAAAGGATTTACTACTGGGTGTTATTTGCCATTACAGCTGCTAAGCTGGTAAGATAATAGCTGAAAAAAATGTATATAAAAAATTGTCACATGATGGTAGATGTTACAGTTTGAGACTGTTTGGCACAGATCATGTTGATATTATGGGCCTGGTGGGTCAAATATAATGGGTGCTGGCTGGGCTGTTACTGTCAGGTAACTGACCTGAAGGTTAAGCATCATAAAAATAAGATACATATGCTGTACTTCCAGTTTCAAAAACTATGATGTATCATTGTATGGCTTCACCCTCTGTCATCCTGAAACATCAAAAACTTTTTCTTGCTCAAAAGAAAAGAGATAATGTAAAGAAGCATTTCTTTCTTGCTTTTTTCATAGTTTGAAAGTTAAACAGTCAAACTGTAAACTTCATAATAATTCCCTTGAAATAAAAAATGGATCTTAAGAAAAAAGTTTAACAAGAAAGAATGGACATCTTTAAATTGCCACTATTTAAAATGGCTATAAATGATTTACAATGAGTCACCTCTCTCCTTCACCCAGCTGTTCCCTTTACAGTTGGGCTAAAACCTTGGGCAGGTCCAGAACTGTAGGGATGGTGTAGTCCGGTTTCACTGAAGCATCTAACACAGCACTGTCTGTGTTTTTTACCCACACAGTGGCTCGCACCCCGGCATTAAAGCCACCCAGAATATCCGTATCCAGAGAGTCTCCCACCATGACGCAGTCCTGCGCCTCCACCTGCAGCATGTCGAAACATAAGGTGAAGATGGAGAGGCAGGGCTTTTGCTCTGCCTGTTCTCCTCCCACCACAATGGCATCAAAGAACTTTTCACATTCGACTGCCTCCACTTTTTCCCTCTGAGTCCGACCCTCCCCGTTGGTGAGCAGCAGCAGCTTGTATCTGCTACGCAGTTG
>JAVQJG010177312.1:0-11419 GCA_036024015.1 Craterocephalus amniculus
GGACGGGGGAGCGAGTGCGCATGTTCGTACATGGACGTACATACACGCGCGGGTAAACTAAGAGCTGGAGATCAACACACAGAGGCGCTGTGTGACGTCGCGCTATACTCCAGATGAAAATACACACCCAGTTCTTCACAAAAAAGATTTTTTAATTCCTTCAGTGTGAAAATAATGAATTTCGCTTTTAGCTCCTTTAAAGAGCACAGTTGAACTATACAGGGATTTTCACTTGAATCAAGTCAGAAGCAAGAGTCAGTTCCAGAAACAATACACAACATGCATGCCGGAACTCACCGTCATGAGCTTGTGCCCTCTGCATCAGATGTTAAAAATACTTTTACAGGAGTGTAATAGAAATATTTTCACACCCAAATTTGTTTATACTGATTTTACAAACAAAGACACTGTTGGTAAATGTTTGAGGATATACTAATATCATTACTGTAGATTAATTTCAGATCAGTCATCACTCATTAAAAGGATTAAGCTAGCACTGATCTTCTGTTACTCAGTTCTCCTTTGGCTTCTCAATACTAGCAAAATGCTAACTTAGATTGTTGTCCAGTAATATCCAGTGTGTTTATCAGACTAAAAATGCTGTAAACTTTATGCATCTCAATAAATGAATTCACATTTAAGATTCTTTGGTTGCGTCTGAATAATAAATAAAGATAAATAAATAAGTAACTAAATATGAAAATAGATAAATGAATAAAGAACTCCTGTTCAGAGTGTACCCTGCCTCTTACCAAACAGTAGCTGGGGATAGGCTCTAGCCTCCCCATGACCTAGTGATGGCACAAGTGGGGATGTATGTATGTATGGATGTACAGTATGGATGTATGTATGGATGGATGGATGGATGGATGGATCGACATATTTTAGCTAGCATTTCTGGATTTTAGAAGCAATGCTTTACTAAATTGATACTATACTAACACACAATACACCAGCAGATTTCTGTGCAACCATCTTACATTATAGGTAACTTGAATCAATTATGGTGTCCCTCAGGGTTCTATTTTGGGCCCAAACTTTTTGTCTCCAAGCTTTCTTTGGCATTGACACATACAATATCTCTTTTTACTCTTTACTGTTTTGGTTTTATGTCCAAATCTACCTGCCACTGAAACTACATTCCAAAAGGATCAGTGGACCCTCCTGTCGACATTAAATGTAGAATAACCCTAATTGGACAGTAGTCCTACCACCAGGGCATGACAGCCTAAAGAATTGCATGTTGTGGGTAGGCCCTTTTTATCAAGTGAACTTTGACTTTATAGGAGGGCTAATTCCATATTTGGCCCATATCCGAGCAGATTAGGTACAGAATACGACTTAGCACAAATTATTAAATAACTTTAGAAAACATAAACACACAACTTGCCAGTTTTTCATAAAGTACGTTTTCTCTGTGCCAAAAAAGCACACAAAGATACCACACAATTAGCAGCATAAATTTGATTGTTAAATAACTGTAGATGAAAATGTTAAAATGAGATACATTGAAACAAAAAAGCAAGTTTCTGGAAGGCCTGATATTTGAATGTGCAAACCTTGGCTTCTAGGGCCCACCCGTAGTGCCAGGTCTGCCAAAAGTCTGAAAGAGAATAATATTGAAATAATTGCATTTTAACACCCAAAACCTATCCATGTATAGAAGATAGGTAGTAGTTTTGGCCCCTGAGTCCTCTTATTCACCCCTCTGAAAAGTGCTATGGTGCAAATCGGACTAAGAGATTTCCTCAGTTCTATTTCATTTGTGTTAAGATTCCCATCTCCCCCTAAAGGTTTAGAGAGAGTCACCCATGCTTTATAACATCTTGATTATACTAATTCTTGATATTTGGGTCATCCTTGGATTGTTTGCAGCTAGTCTGAATTGCATCTGTTTGTCTTCTGACATGGAAGAAAAAGACAGACTACATTACTCTTCTAATGTATTCCACTAT
This sequence comes from Craterocephalus amniculus, assembly GCA_036024015.1. Lineage (NCBI taxonomy): Eukaryota > Metazoa > Chordata > Actinopteri > Atheriniformes > Atherinidae > Craterocephalus > Craterocephalus amniculus. The sequence continues at coordinate 1,956 of JAVQJG010177312.1, forward strand.
TTATTTTATTAATTGATAATTAATTAATATTTAATTTCATCATTGACCTTCAAATCCCTCACTGAACTAACTTCCTATCTCTCCTGTCCAGTCCAGAGAATTAAAATCATTCTGACAGTTGGACTAACTAAGCTTAAAACTATAAAATTAGAAGTTATGGGGCCTTTCAAGTGCTGCCTCCAACCTGTGGAACAGTCTGTCATGCAGAATAAAATTTACTTCCACTTTACATCTCTTTTAAAGACCCATGCCTTGTCTTTGGGCTCATATTTGTGCAGAGAATGTAATCATTAATACAATAGCCTATCATAGATATATTTCACCATGTATATTTATTCTTTATATTGTCTATTTAATTTCAAATGTCAGGAATCTGTATTTTTGTTATGCCACTTTTATTTGTGCAGCACTTACAATCAGTTGTTTAAAATAAAAATGGATAAAAAAAAATTGACCCCCAATATTGAAACGTACAAAATCTCAATGATCATAAGACACAACAATCAAAACAATTTGATGAAAAAGACCCCTCTGCAGCAACTGAACCTCTCACGCATTTGAAAATATGTCCAACCAAACATGAAAGTGTTGGCAAGACAGTGCAACATGACCTTTGTTTCATGTGCTCCATTCCAGTGAGCAGCCTTTAATTAAAATTTCTTAAATGCAAACAAACACATTGACCTTATGCAATGTGGATTCCTCTAACTGTATACCATCTACTCCCTGTTTAAAATTCCAGCCAAGGTCTTCTTTCTGACTGGGATGAGACACGGTCCCCCCAGCCTCCCCCGGTCTTATTCTTTTGCACTCTCTGCTCACAGAAGAAATGCATAAACCATGTTTTACCAACAGAGAGCACACAGAGTCTTATACCTGGCAGTTACGAGAGGATAAAAGTGAATTTGTGAATGATGGTTTTCATGATGACTGTTTCCAGCTATCATCTTTGCCACCCTGTGTCGCATCTTCAAAACGCCTCATGACAAAAGCAGGGCTTTCTGTGTAAGTATTTGCTTAAATTATGACAGATTTACATTCCTCATGTTCATTTTCTGCATTGAAAAAATGGAATTTGCAGGTTAAATGCCAAAACTGTGGAAGTGAAATGAAAACAAATCCAAATATACTTATACGCATCACAATGCTTTTCTTCCTCTGAATTCAGATTTGAACCTCAAGTTGTCAATTGAGCCAAAAGTAATTCATGTATTAGTAAAGTTGCATGTCGTGTGGGCCTTTAATCTGACACATGCTGTACATTAAGATTTTCAGCCTACTTCAATTTTCATTTGTGTTGGCTGGTATATGTTTTAGCTGACATATGTTCCTCTGTAATCTCTTCCTAAGAAACAACTGGCCATTGTTCACTTGTACATGCATAATCCCAAACATAAAATAATGCATTAGGTTTCCAATCGGTACAAAACACACCAGGAGGTCGACAGTATTTTCCCAACATATTGTCCTTGTGCTTAATTCCTTTTATTAATCTGTTTAAGATCACCAGAATAAATAAAAGTCAACCAAAAACTGTAACTATAGTAACAGTTTGCTCCCATGATGTCTTATAAACTTTTCAATACAAGATGACTGTGCTCACTATTTTCTCAACCTCAACAATGTGTTGAATTAAATGCCTCCACAAAAATACAACAGAGTGGCAGAGCAAAAATACACAATGATGCTCAGTTAAAAAGAAAGAAAAAACTGCATGTCTCCTTACAAAGAAGACATCGCTATTAAAAACAATATCAAATTGCATCATCCTTTGATTGAACTCTCCTACTAAACGAGGATTTTCTGTTCACCAAGAGAACACAAGCAACAAATGGCCTTGAAAACGGCTTGTGTATGAAACAGGCTCATCATCTCTGTGGGTTAGAATAATGAGAATGTAGACCATGATATGGAAAAATAGGTGTGTTGGATGTTAGCATAGTGACTGACAGGCAGCCTGTCCAAGATGCAATAGACTCCTCTCCCTCTGTAGGTGGAAATTTCCTCTCACCCACCACAGATTTGCTGCAGAAATACTCATATTACTAGTCAGGCATGTTGTTTTTCTGGATAAGAACAGTTTTAACATCCAGATGGAGATGAGTCTAGTGATGCATTCTCTATATCACTTTATACAGAAACTAATGATGAATGAATGAATAATGATAAAAACTAATCATTTTATGCTCATGTCCAACTACATTTCAAAGGTTCTTTACTAAACATTTTACTCAGTTAAATCAAAGAAAATCATACAATATATGTTGAATCTTTTCTCACTGAGGACGTACTGTAATTTATGGTGAAGTAAAATCCCTCTCTTATTGTGTGGAAGTGAGGCATTGGTTGACACTAAATAGCTCCCATTACCGATCAAATAGAGGTAATTTGTGCCACAATCTGACATCACTGACAGGCTGCATCAGCCTGTGCCCACTCTGTACATTCAAATGAGCTTGGAAAGGCAGAGAGAAGGCAAATGGGGAAGGAGGAAGGGAGGCAAACAGAAGAAAAGGGGGAGAGCTTATGCAGCTTTCTCAGACAGCTGGTGATGTGCAGCTGTCTGGGAAGCTGGATCACTCCCTGGAGTCTTGGAGAGGTGGGGGGTAAAAAGAAGGAAGGGGAAAAAAATGAAGGAGAAATGAATAGAAATTGAGCCCAAAATGAGTCCGGAGAAGTGGAGGGATGGAGACCGAAGAAGATAAGATGGCAACACAGAACTAAAAACATACAGATGCAAGTTGATTAGTTGGAGGAGTATGAGATGAGGAGGAATATCAGGAGATAACCAGAAGACGAAGATGAGATCCCTACTGTATATGTTTTTATTTTGTTTGAGTGTCAGTGAAACAGGTTTTGTCCCATCAAACTCATACAGTAGCTAATTATTTTCAGCATCTATATTGCTTTTCTGAGCAACAATTTATATTAAAACCACAAAATTAACCCCACTGTATCACTATATTGTCTTTGTGCTACACTGTGTCCTGAACAGGACAAAGAACAGTAAAGTTAAAAATCTTTATGCATTTTTTTATGTGTTAACTCTGCCGCGCATTGTCTGTCACTCTCAGTCTCCAACTCTTTCCCTGTGTCAGAGCAGGTTTAACTTACAGATGAACTCATGAAACTTACTTTTTGAGTCTGACACTGTGCTTAGCAAAAATATAGGATCATCTCATATCTGCTAAAAGACTTACTGTATTTTTAAATACTTTTATCTGCTCTCCTCAGCAAGGAAAACAATCAATTGAAACAATGTTAAAAATCCCCTTATTAGAGGATTTTTCTAAAACCTACTTACCTACTTGGTTTCTGCAGATTTTATATCCTTCTTACTCTTGACTATGAACATGTGTATAATCCTCACCATTTGAGCTTTGTATTTTCCCTCTGTGGGTATGCAGGAAGGCATTTTCCTTAAACCTTGCATGCACATAATCCCAACAATTGAAACCATTGTCAGCATGGAGTCCGTTTTGATTAGTGTTCTGAGCTGTGTCACTGGGAAGATTTCCTTTGCCTTTGCTGTCATTCAAAGTGATATTTGATTCTGATCAAAGTGAACATCGTGCTCTCTCTAGCTCAGAACATAGCAGAAGAGGGAGTGAAGCCAGTACTGACTGGAGATCAGCTGCAGATACTGTAACTGGCTGGCTGGTAGAATAATCATACTGTCTTCTGCCCGTGTGTTCCCCTCAGACTGAGCTAATATGGTTTTTGCTGGGTAATGATACCGAGACGCTAGCTCACATTCCCTGGTAATTGATCCTGCTGGCTACCGCCGCACACTAACGAGCTAAACGAGGAGGAAAGCCCTTCTGGCAACTGGAGGCTAAGAGAAGTACAGAGACACAGAGGGAGAAAGAGATAGAAGTGGGATAGTTTAGACAAGCAAATAAATGCGTGCGTCTCAAACTAAGGCAAAAGAGGGGGAAAAAGGCTTCTGATACAAAGGCGCTGAGATTTTGATCCGTTACTATGACGGCAACATGCTGTAAGGAGATCAAAGCAGGTGGTGTAAAATGGTTGAAGAGTGCAGGAGCTACTTGATTATTCACTTTCTTTTTTTCTCTGTATTCCAGAGAGAACGAGCAGAGAGAGAAAGAGAGAGCGGTGCGGACAGAGCACCAGTGCACGCTGTCTCTTTCATCTCTGACAACGTCCATGGGGGGATTGGGCTATTGTAAATTTGGAGTGAAATATTTCAAAGGGGTGTTGGAGTAGAGCTTGGGCTGGGCTCCATGACTAGGTTTGGGCTGTGAGATGAAACACACCTTTCCCGGCTTTTTCTCTGCTCAATTAATTTGCTCTTTATTTAACTCCCGACCGATAGTAACACAGCTGTATCTGGAAAAGGCTTTGTTAATGATTTTAGCCTTTTATATTTAGTTATGTGGTTTTCAGATGCAATTACTACAATGTGTTTAACATGGTTTCTGATCTCAGATCAACTTAAAGGACAATATTGCTTATTTTTTACCTGGGGTCTGTTTTCATCTTTCTTTTCAGACATGTGAGTGATGGAGAAAGGAATTTTCAAGATCGCTCCAGTATTAAGCTGGGCAGGCGGCTAGAAGCCCAGCTAATGACAAGTATTGGGCAACTGCCCCACGTAAGTTCGCCCTAAAAACGTGCTTTCTTTCCACACTGAAGTGCTCTGATTGTCTCAACGAGTGTCTGACAACGTAATAAAGAGGAGAAAAGAATCAAAGTAATGGTATTACCTGGTGATTGCTATGTTTTGGTGTCTGTGTGCAAATCATGCATTATTGTCCCAAAATCGTGTGATAACTAGAGATTCTACTACCTAAAACCAAAACATAGCAATTGCCAGGTAATACAAATATTTTCATTAATTTCTCCTCTCTAGTATGTTGTCGGACACTCGTTGAGACTATCAGAGCACTTCAGTGTGGAAAAAAAGCATGTTTCTAGGGCGAACTTAGATGCAGGGTCAACTCCCCAATACTTATCATTAGCTGTGCTGCTAGCTGCCTACCCAGCTCAGTACTGGAGCGATCTTTAAAATTCCTTTCTCCATCACTCACATGTATGAACGGAAAGATGAAACTAGCCCCCAGGTTAAAAAAAAGTGAAATTCTCCTTTAAGATGTTAATCACATGTTGATGATGTGTTTCTGCAAAGATTACTGTGTCGATGTTTGGTTCTGATTTTTTTGCCGCACAAAAATCTCAACCCTTCCCTCTCTTCCTGTTTCATGCTTTCCACTGCTGAAAACAGGTAAGCTTTCTGGATATTCTGAATTGAAAAAAAGTCGATTTTGGCATCCGAAAAACTAATATCCGCGCATTGTGAGAACTGCACCAGTGGTTCATCCTTGGCCTTTAATCAATAACTCTGAGATATACACTGTTCATACTGTAGCAAATGAGGGGATGGAGACAAACGAGCTAAACTCAGAAAAGCGTAAACAATGCCCATTTTGAAAGAGTGGGTGAAGGAGAAAAGCCCCTGCCTGTGTATATATACGTGCATGTATGTGTGTATTTGCGTGTTTTTCCTTGCATGTGTGTTTGTATGCTGGCAAAAGTGTGCATGCGCCTACTGTTGTCTGCTGAAACGGAGATGGAAGCTGCTGAATATTCATGGCGTCTGTGCTTGGTTGGGGCCAGGAGATAAGACGTTTATGTTCTGGCAGCCAGAGAGGGAAAGAGCGTGTGTGTGTGTGTGTGTGTGTGTGTGTGTGTGTGTGTGTGTGTGTGTGTGTGTGTGTGTGAATGGTGCTGTGGGAGAGGGGCAATGGGCGCGGCAAAGATGTGTCGACATCAGTGGTTTAATGGTTTGAATCTAACTTGGGCCAATTAAAAGGCATGCGGCGTGCACCAGGGTGCGCTCCCATTCATTTTGGGGGAAATTGAGGTTGAAATGAGCCATTGTCGGGCCACGTGGCCACCGTGCATACTGAGTGGCAGGCCTGCAGCGGCTCTCCAAAACGCTGGATAGAGGACATAGGCAAGTCTTTGACTGTGGACAAGGAGAGGCAGTGTTTGCTTTGAAAAGGAGAGGAAGGAGATTGCTGAGGGAGGCGAGAGGGATGGAGGGAGATGAGGAGGGACAGAAAGGAGGAAGAAGCACGGAGAGAATGACAGGAGGAAATACGGGAAAGCATAGGAGACACAGGTAAAGAAAAGAGGACAGAAATGGACAAAGGAAGTCGGGGCAGCAACAGCGAGTGAGGCAAATGGTGACATAAGGGTGATGGAAGTAGACATAGAGAAGGAGACGGATGAAAACAAAAAATATCAGACAAAACAGATGGAAGCAAGGAAGAGCATATGGCTGCAGAGATGGATGGAGAGGCTTCATCAGGCTGTGGTTGGGGGCTGCCTGGCTGCTTGGTACAGTAGCTCTTGCCCTCTTGACGTCAGCTGGACAGCCCACAGTGGAAGTGCTGACTGAGCCATAGGCACACACACACACAGAAAGTGCCTGCCAAGACAATGCCTGAATATTGTACATCACAGCATATCAAGCAGATGTGTGAGCGTGCGCGCGTGTTTAAACACAGAACACCAAAATAACAGATGCCGTACCAGGTCCCATCCACTGACAGCACGATTCCTGTCTGTGCCGTCGCTCTCTAACTCGTGCAGTTAGCAGCATCGCTTTCTCGTCACGTCCCCAGAAAAGCATGTGTTCCTGCCTGCTAACAAGCTGCCTGTCAAATAAAGCAAACCTCACAATTTTCATCATCCCGATTCGCCACTATCCAAATCCAGATTTGTGTTGCTGGAGGCGATTATGTCACAGCGGCATACCGATGGAGAAACAGAACCGCAAAGCTGAGAGTGGATCGCTTCCTGTTTGGCTTGCCCTAATATTCATCCTTCTGTGGCTCAGGGCCATCCCTGGCGTGGAAGAATCCTACATGCAACCTTTGGTTAATGTCACACGTCACAGACTTTTATCTCACCCGCAACTGATGACAACATGACTTGACAGGAATCTTTGTTTTTTTAATAGAAGAAGGGATGCACATCAGAGAGTGGTAATCTGTAGTCTTGTAAGTTTATGTCCACGAAACCCAGACATCTACTCTAGAGAACACTGACAAAGGACAAGAGAGGTATTTTAAACCTCTTGACTACCCAAAGGCAGCCTCTCTGATGATTCGGTTTTCTTCCTTTTGACATTGCATCTACAAGAAACAAAGCACTTTACTCAAACCATAAAGCAAGACGCTCTGTCAGTGCAGAGGTAGAAACTTTCAATATGCTCACCAAACAAAATGGAAAGAGCAAACTGCTGAAGCTCAAAAAGGGAACAACCAAAAACAAAATAGCATTAATATTGCAAAGATAAAACTTTAGGAAAAGTGGCTGGGGGCAAGAAGAGGAGAAAGGTACATAGGTAAAAACTGAACCTTGCACATCTGGAAAGTTGAATAGGCTCAACAGCAAGCCATTAGATTTTTAAAAAACATTAAACAGTGAACATGGATAGACCTTATGAGAGCTTCTCCAGCATGAATTATGTTTGCTGTAGCATTTCAGAAGAGCATATAGTACAGTGAGTTTCACCGGTTTTGCTTCATATGCTGCGAGGGCATTTCGTCTCCTGCCCCTTTGATATCATCTTGGACAGAAGACATCCTGAGAACGTGTTTGTTAATATATTATGTTAGCAGAAACACTAAGCTGTAATAACTATCGTCCAACCATTAGGGGCAGCTGGCTTCAATAGGCAATCAAATCAAAGACCCCGCAAGCCTTTCGTCCACCCACACAGGTGTCTTCATCTGTCAGATTGCATCTCGTCTGAGGACCGAGGCTGGAGCTGTTTGCTGCACATGTGAGAAGTTTTCATTCATGTTGACTTTTCCGCTTCAACCTAATGTACTTGAAAGCCTTAATGATGCACTTTCTCCACCCAAAATGAGCCTGACTGAGCCATTTGTCTTTCTTCTGCGTTTTTCACCTGTTTTCCTTGGTTCTTGGTTAAAATCTTTTCTCAGCTGCAGTGCTGAGTGTAAAATAGTGTTTTGCATCACAGTCATTATGATGTGAGCGCTGCATAAGTGCTGAGCTTTTCCAATGGCTTTTAAAAGGGTAGCCATCAATAATGATATATTTTCCAATCTCAGCTTAATTCATAACAAATAGAGTCAATACTTTTGACAGCATGTCTTTTTTTCAGTGCAACGATCAATGAACAGATTGATATCCTGTTCTCTGCTGGACTTTATGATATGCTGGCAAAAACCTAATGGAGGGTAAACCCACCAAACAACTTGGTATTAGTTATGTTAGCTTCTTTGTATCCCTGAGGGTTCTGCACAATGCTGACTTTGTGGAAACAGCAAAACATAAGGAATTGTAGTATTTAATACTTTTGCTGCCAGTGATCAAAAGTGTCCCAAAAACTTACAGATATTGCCATTATAATGATAATATATTCTATTTCAAATTTGATAAAACATTTGCACACACTAGGCCGAAGTCGATGAAAAAGAGATTATCCATCCCTTTAAGAAAAGATTTGACTTTGGAGTACACTGTTTAAGATTTTAATAAAAGTTTCAAAAGCATTTTGAAACTGCTAATAGAATAATTGTGATAAGCTCAAACCATAATGATACAACACAGCTTCCTCCAAATCAACAGTATGGATCATTTTCAGAAAGAGGCTCAATGAGATGGATTAGAGGGTCAAGATATTGGCCTTGGTTGTCTCCTCAGCAATGAGTGGGGCCTGAACTCTTTGCTCATTAGTGCATTTTTTACCTCTCCTACCCATGCAGACTTGACATAATGATGCTTACAGCTTTCATTATGAGACCGAGGCATGCCAATGGCCAACATCTCCATTTTCAGTCGGTAGATACACAAACAAACATTTCTCTACAGGATTTATTCTTATCAGGGATTTCGTTTGTTGTTGTTTAGCTGAACTTCATTTGTTTGTGCGGTTCGTTTGCATGTCATTGTTCAACACTGCATCACATCCAGGTGCAGTCTGTCTTTATTATATGAACGTGTACATCAGTAAGTCAGAGTGCATGTGCTTTTGCCTGTGCAGAGCAGCCTAAGGAATCGATTACCAATCGGGGGGCTGACAGCTCTCCTGACTGGATGCAGTAGAATGCATACTGTAGCGAGCGAGCACCATCAGTTGCCCTGACAACACCAGCGCCTGTCAACACCTCCGTCTTAATAGTGACAAATTGTACTTATTACATCAGTGTTAATTCCCCCCGATCTCCCTCAGATGAAGATACTTAGCCCTGCGCTGATCAAATTGTGTCAGCATAATTACTGGGAACAGAACCCTATTAAAAACCAGGGCCTCAGACGCACTGTCCAGACTCATCTACAGGCCCATCACTCAACATGCATCTCTGCATAGATGCAAGGGAGGGGGAAGAGGCAAGAGGGTGGGGGAAAGAGGTGGAAATTGGGGGGGGGGAGTGTAAAAAAAAGGGAGGGGAAGAATGTCAAAG
>JAVQJG010177332.1:0-13876 GCA_036024015.1 Craterocephalus amniculus
AAGTTAGTAGAGCTTAATAAATATGTTGATAAATCAGCTGAAGCTAATATAAAAATATGTATTGCAAATAGAAAACTAAACTGAAAGTGAAGAAGTTAATTCAAATATTTGCAACAAGAAGTAAAGAAGAAGAAGAAGAAACAGAAAAAGAAGAAGAAGAAGAACTAGAAATGATTAGGTGGTTTTGAAATATCATCAGCTGAAAAAAAAATCTGGCTTATCCTGTTGCAATGAAGCAGCTCAGATGCTGCAAAATGATATTCGGTAGTTTAGCGTCAGCATGTCTTTAATACACAGAAACAACAATCCTCTTTCTCTGAAATCAGCAGACCTCAACGGTTCAGAAGAGGTGAGGAATATTTTTAAGACAACTCAGGGTACTTGGAATTTGTTGATGTTCTCATCAGGAGTACTCCTGGTACTCGAATCAGTGCTCTGAATCTCTGTCAAAATATTTCTCACCTCTTTAAAAGAGGTGAGGAATATCTGAAGATGACTAGTGCACTCGGAAGTTATTCATGTTCTTATCTTAAGTTCCCCTAAAACTCTGAATCAGCAGAAAAGTTTGCCTCACTTCCTTGAAAGAAACAAGTTGACGTAAAACCATTCAGATTGATTTCAGAGAAAATTAAAACTTTTAAGTCTGTTGATTCTGTAACAAATTATAGACATACCTCTAAACTAGAGCAGGGAGCTAGAATAAAGTCAGCAGTCTTATTGTCTCTGTTTTCTCTAACAGCTCTGTTTTGTGTTGTCTAACTTTCATATTTAACCCTTCTGATGTTTTTTCTCTTTCAGCTGTGCTGCTCCTGCTGAGCATGCTCACACTGTTCATCCTGAAGACAGCCTGACTGAGTCCAGAGATGAAGCTGTGACTAAATGAAGACACTATGAAGGCAGCCAGTTCACACACCGGCTAAAACTGAGTGTCAGAGGGTTTGCAAACTTTACTGAGATAAAACTGAAAAATGAAGTTGATCTTTTTGCACTGTTTTGTATAAATTTTATAAACCCTGGCTAAATTAATTTGATGAGTTTCACTTAGCAATTATGTGAAATCTATGTTTCTACATATAAAGAAATATTTTAGTTAAATTCACAAACTATATTTTTCTTGAGTTCAATTTGAAGTGGGAGTCTATTTGTTGAATGAATAGAAGGAAACCTCATCTAACCCGAAAACAACTGAAACTAAGATTTGATCTTGTGTTTGGTAGAATCTTTTGTCTCACACGGAGAATTGCGTCTCTAGCTGCTTTACACTTCACTTCCAATCTGATAAATTATATCTGGTACTTCGTCTGGGTGATGGTGCTTCAGATTTGCTGATTCAGTGTCTGATCAGGATTTTCAAGATTGTGGTGTGAGTTGGTTTCCATTTTATCTCAAATAATTTATACTTCAGCTGTAGTCTTGCTGTAATTTTTTCATAATAAAAATCTGTTTCACTCTGTTCCTCCACTGCATGATATTAGGCGGTTTTGGTTTAATCGAGGATAGCATAATAGTCTTCTTTGCTATCATAAGTTCTTAACAAAGTTCTGTTCCTGCCTATAAGATTTTTTTGTAATATACCCAGAATGAAGTTTGGTTCAAAGTGTAAATCAACATGAAGAGATCTTTTACTTTTCAAGAGATCTATAACCACTGAACAATCCCAGAATAAATGGGTGAAGTCCCCAACCAACCCACAATTTCTACAACACAATTTGGTTATATTACCATATTTTGAAATAATGGTTGGATGATAAAAATAAGAGATCTTTGCCTTCCAGTCAAACTCCCTCCAAGTGGGATTGCTGGGACTGCTGATGTACGTTTTATTTTATGTGAAACTTGGTCTGTGACAGTGCAAGACTCTGCACGAGGCAGTATCCGTGTCTTTATTTACTGTGTGTTGGAAACGCTTTTGTACTTTCTCTCCACCTTGATCAGCTGTTAGTTAAAGCTGTTCATTCATCCTGCATCAGTAGAAATGTGTGTCCCCCTTCTTTTCTTTTCTACATTTCCCTTCATGCATTCACATCTTATCTACCCCCACCTCAAATGTCCCACCAATCACGCAACACTTCTTGGTGCCCCAATGAGAAAAAAAGTTCGGCCAGCTCGATGCAGCGAGAAGTTTCTTCAATCACGTCTGGTGAGAAAAAAAAATACATCATTTTGTTCTCAGGGCCTCGAGAACAAGAAAAATGTGTTGAAATTTCGAGACATTAAGTGTTATTAATGCACATTGAAAAATAAGATAACAGGACTTTCTTTGCAGGATGGACTTTCTGACGAAAATTTACATGAGAACAGGTCAGTGACTTAAAATGTTCAAACTTATCAAATGTTGCAAACACTGATCCCAGCTGCTCCCAAGGGTTTTAAATTTAACCAGGAAATGAGTGGAGGTGATACATCTGCAGAAATTGCTGAATGGGCAGAAAAAGTCTAAACTTTTAACCATTTTATTTTCTATTCAAGGAAAGAGAAGCTGGGAGAGCTGGCAGCCAGCAATGAAGACCTGTCTGATAATAACCCCCAGTAACCGGTCGGGGTTGGAGAGAACAGGAAAGGGGGGATGAACAAGTGCTGCGACTTTTGAGCTACTGAGAGAAGAAGACAAGGCAAGTTAATTAAACTGTCAAACATCTACAAAGGTAATAAAGAACAGAGATCTGAAAAGGAAGGAAGTGCATCATGGGACGTCCCTCTAAACTCTGGTAGCATTAAGCATAAAACCCCTAACTATATGATTTATCATAGAGTTGCGTGTCTGTCTCTCAAACCCAAACTGGGAGCTGGTTCCATAAGAGAGATCCCGATAGCTGAAGGCTTTGACTACTCTTAAACTCCAGGAACCACAATAAAAGCTGCAGCTCTGTTGGCCTTTATCAGCTCTATTTACAAAGTTTCCGTAACCAGTAAACAATTCTCATGTTAACTATTTCCCCATGTACACACTAAAACTCTTGGGTTAAAAACACAATTTGGGTTATTTTAAACTCAACGTTTGGGTTAAAAAGGGACCGACTATTTTTTGGGTTATTTCAACCCACAAATTGGGTTATTAAAATTAACACATGTTGGGCAAGAAAGCCCTATCAAAGCTGTTACAGTATAGAAGTTTTAGAGGAACAGTCGCAGAAAGGAAGCGAAGAAGACAGAGAAACGGAGAACCGAAGAACAGCTGGAAAAGAAAAGAAACCTGTGGGTAAGAAAGACAAGACTAAAGAAGATACTTAAACAAGTGAGAACACAGACAGGAAGGAAAAGGGTAGAAAGAAGAGTGAAAAAGAGTCAGAGGAACATCAGAGCAGATCGGGAGATTCAAAACAAGATGGTAGGAGTTTAAAAACTAACATACATACCACTAGGAGGCAGTATGACTATGTAAAACAAGTATACATTTAACATGTGCTTATGATACCAGTTCTTATATTTTACACATCATACACTCACTGGCCTCTTTATTAGGCCCATCTTGTTCATACCAGGTTGGAGCTCCATTTTCATTCTGAAATGCCTTTTTGAGGCAGTTCTGGGGTGTCGGAGACATTCCTCAACAGATTTTAATCCATACTGACATGATAGAAAAACAGTTGCAGATTTTGAGTTGCACATCCATAATGAGAATCTCCCATTACACCATATTGCAATGATGCTCTGATAGACTGAGATCTGGTGGCTGTGGAGGCCGTTGGACCACAGTGGGCTCATTATCTTGTTCTCGAGATAATCTGAGCTGTGTGTGAAAGGTTCATTGTCCAGGAGGTATCCATCAGAAGAAGGTCCTAAAGAGATGGACATGGTGAGGAACGAAACTCAGGTAGACTGTGACAAGAAAATGTCCCTCACAGCAGCTCCAGGATGGCTGTAGCTCGGGTGCATAGAGCAATCATCTACTGTACCAAACAGTCACTTCCCCTGACTGCATGTTTTTTCCCCCTCCAAGTAGATAAAGCAGACAAACTGGTTCATGTGATGTTTGTGTAACGTCTCTGCACATAGTACATAGTATGAAAAAATGTGCCATGTACAATCTATGTACACTACGGCACAAAAATGAGTTAAATACACAACTGAAGAATGTAAAATGAGTGACTCAGAGAACTTCTACTCTCAGATTACTATCGCTTTCATCACTTTTGATTTCAATTCAGACTAAGTTGGTCATATTTTGTCTGTTGCAGGAAGCTGATTTCACAGCCTGCTGATCACATAAGGAGGTATGAGGAAGGAGATCTGAGAGGCTGCTTCATGATTTTTGAGAAGACTTTGACCATGAACAGCGGGCTCTGCAGAGAGATGGAGAGAACCCTGCAAATGAAATGAATTCCTCCTTTAGTATTTCCTCTTTATGGGTAGAAATCCTCTCTAAGGTGGCAAAGATTGTTCCCAAATACTTCTACTCCTCTTGAGAATGAGAGGCGAGAGATCACACCCAGAGGATATAATGAGGAAGCAGACAGAAGTTTATAATCCACGGGATGAGTTGGTGATCTGAATGGAAGTGTTTGATCAGCCTCTCAGCTAAAATACGTCTGAATAAAAACATGAATCCAGAATCAGCATTTTTGCATCCTCAAATTTTCCTGCCTGATAAACAAACTGCAGCGGCTCCATTCAGTCTGTTGCCTTGGTGATGTGATCTTCATTGATAGAGAGGTTGGAGCCACAGGTCTAAAGCTGCTCAGGGCCTTAATAGCACCATTCTTTAGGAGAAATCTTTGAGTATTTCCACATCATAGGGACTTTGTTGGGGGTCAGAGAGCTCTAGAAGAGATGCAGAAACCCAGTGCAAGTACTAGAATCTGATTGGGGTAAGTGGAAATGAAGTGAAGGTGCTACAGCTGGAAAATGTTGCACATATAAACAAGAGTTCATAAAGTTGGCTTCCAAAATTTTAAACATGTTAATGAGCAAAGTGCTTCAAATGAAGTCTGGTATTTATTCTGCCAATGATTTCAATGTTCCTCACTGTGACATGACTACACGTGAGAATCCTGGAATAAATTTGGTTACTTTTGACTCGCAAAAGAGCAAAATCGCATCTGTAGCAGAAGTTCACAAACCAGTGGATCAAATTTTAATTCAATTTTACTCAGTGTGCTTTACATATTAAAACAATAATAAAATAAACATAAACATCTGGCTTGACACTGTTGAGGAAATGACACCTGTAGCCAGCCTACCCAGGGCCACAGAGGGTGCCACCACAGGACCACCCACACCATCACAGCAATACGGCTGCAGCGCGGGACCACTGTGAAGTGTGACTGACTTCACAGCGATAGTCCCAGCTTTTATTTATAATCTATTGCTATCTTGTTGATACTGAACAGGACTGAATGATAATTCATTCATGTCAAAGTAAAACCGTTGTTCCTTATGTGACCATTGAGGGCCTGTCATCATGCCAACAATGACTCTCATCCAGGAGGCTCCTCCGACACTCTGCTCTCTTTGCAGTTTTCCATCATCCTGGGAGATGTATAAAGGTTTCTCTGGTTGATGCTAAGATGCTTGATGGAGTTTTCTCCTAGCTAGACCCAACAACCTGCTTTTAGACTCCATTCCCATATCATTTATAAAAAAAAGTATGGTTGTATGGTTTCTTTGAGTCTCAGATGTGTTCCAGCAGCCATGTCTCAGTGAAGAAAATAAAATTGCACTCTCTATTTTTTTTGAGACCTAGTTAACTCAGTTTTGTTAGCTAGTGATATCACGTTCCCATATCACAACAGTTGGAAGAAACTGTTTAAAACTCCACAGTTTTCCTCTCTGCCACACTCCTGTCCTGCATTATATTCTCTTTCTTTTCAACTCCTTTGGGATTTAAAGTGTTATTTCACTGATAATCTTGAGTTTGGAGAGCATTGATCAGTTGATCAAACACAGCGAAACAAGTCTTGAAAGAGCAAAAAAAAGTTGCAGAAAATCTCCCCTGCAGCACAGCCGTTTTGCCAGCATGAAAAATCATCCTGGACAAACCAGACACTCAACTGCCAGATAGTCACACAGGTATGCTCTCCCAAAGTCCGGCCCTCTAAGATGATACTGCATGAATCTGATATAAATACTGTTGCATGCGGGAATCAGAAACAGAAGAGCTGACACCACATATTACTTCAAGACAACTTTTGACCTTCACATCATCAGAGTAAGTCCCTTCAACCTTAAGTCACGTATGAAAATATAAAGTCACTTTTACTTAATCTTACTAATGCAAACACCTAAATCAAAATAGAATACTGTAAACAAATGAATATTAGTTGGAAAAATTATTGTTTCAATATAAAAATCTAAGAATTTGTATCTTTAAACTATTTGAAGCAGAAAATTTCATATTTTTTCCACCTGCTTCATTTTTATTCACTCTTTTGTATTAATATGTTTAATCTTGGCAGAAATGGAGCGAGCACTGATCCTGTTGTTCACCACAGTACTCCTTTTTGGGGCACCAGGCATCAATGCAAATCTGTCATTTGCAAGCGATAAAGAGGTTGGTACTCTTTCATTGAACACTGTCTGCATATGGTACCCTGTCTGCGTGACCTTTGTACAATAAACCAAATAACCACATTTATTTGATGACCACAAACAGCTGCTTTTCCTCAAATAAAGAAAGAGAGCTTTGTTTACTTTAACTGCTTTCGTTGGCAGACATCTGACAGATGTCAACAAATATGCCTAGAAAAGTGTTTACATGTGTGTGTATCCCATACTGGTGAGTTTTAAAACTCCATTCATTCCTCGGTTTCCCCTCCCAAATTGTAACTTTGGAGGTGGATTCCAGAGAGTAACACTAAGAACCTTCCTGATTAAGATCAAGATCAGCCATAATCAAGATGAAAGATTACTGTAAATCACAAAACCAAAATGTAAAAAATGTAAATTTTCTATCAGTATGAATCTAAGAATCTGAATAATAATTACAGGTTGATCCTTAACTGTGCAGTTTTCTAATAGTCTTATGACTTGACAATTTTTCTGTGTTTACCAGTTTAAAATTACAAGAACGGGATGTGGAGACACCAAACTGTGCGTAGAGACACCAGCTAAGTGTGACCCTGCAGGAAGCAGCGCATGTCTTTTTGGATCAGTGAAAGGCGGCACCCCGATGCCTCCGACTGGTGCAGAAATGACCTTCGAGCTCAGCGGAAACTCCTCTGGATTCATCGCTCTGGGGCTCACACAGAATGCATCGCAGGTACAACACAAAACCTTTTAGATAAGAATAGTTTGAAAGAAGTTGATTTCCTAAAAATATAAAGTATTCATCATAACAATTCATGGAAATGGGAATTTTAATATCAAAACAATGAAAAAAGTATTTTTGTGGTGAAATCAGGCAAAAGTTATGTTTTTGCTTAAGTACAAACAGCAAATTATTATTTTTATTATATTTTTCTTATAATACTGACATTATTATGCAAATAGTGTTGTTGCCTTTTTGTTTATATTCTTAAATTTTCCTGCTAACAGCACTAACATACTTTCTGTCAAGCCAAAATAAGTAAAATTTAATGTACATTAACACAATTACAGCCAAGGGTAATTAATGATTTTTTATCATTTTCTCTAAATTTTGCCAAACTAAAAACTTTGTCCAGCATTCCCTTTTAATGGAAAACTGCCACTTACCTGTAATCTTCATTAAATATTAACTTTTTGTAGATTGTGGAAATCAAAGCAAGAGTGAAACCATTTAAGTACCCATTTAAATATCAGTTCCCCAAAAAATGCATTTGAGGTCAGGTTTAACCTTACCACAATTGAGATAGTCTCAACACTTATGTGGTGCACCAGTGACAAGTCGACCATTCACAGCATCCTCCTGCTGCCTGACTCAAATGCAAATATTTGCAATGCATGCAATCTTTACTATCTCTTAGAATCAAGATCAAGAATTTATACACAGCAAATATTGTACCATTGTAAGAATAACTAAATCCTCACAGTGTCACTTGTTATGCCCTTACTGTGTCCATGCTCGCTGCTGCTTTTGTCCTTTTGTAAACATTCACGGGTCTTGATCAACACCAGAAATAACACAAACGCAAACATCTACTGAACATGACGCAGTAACTTTTATTCACAAGCTTAAAATGTTTGATATTGACTGTAAAAGAACTGCTTGATAATTCAGACAACTCTTGTGTTTAGAACAAAAGATAGAGGCATTAAACAGGGAATGTGTAATGTTTCCTCAATAATACAGATCATTTAGATGTCTTCACAATATATTTTTTTAACCAAGACATATTAAGGTGAAATTCATTGGAAGGAATGGATAAAAAGAAGAAGTCAGCCTTGTATATCTCAAACATCATGCAAACTAATACGCTTTCAAAAACTATGCGAAGGCTTAGTATGAACACAAAACGTATTTGTTAGAATGCAAACAAGGAAGCGAAAGAAAAAGAAAAATTCAGTATGAATCTAAGGTCACTAGGTGAGCACAGTCAAAACAGGAAAGGCTGGAAACTCAAGCATTACATGGAGTTAATCTATTGACTCTAACAGAGACGTGTGATGTTGAACCTTTAACCACTGCCTCTGTCTTTCAGGGAAACACTATGCTCTTCGCCTGTGCTAAGAAAAGCAGTGTGTCGTTCCTCTTCCAAACATTGACTCGAAACAACGCTAATAACAATGTCATATCAGCAGACATGGTGAGGCCTCCACTTCAATGAAATGTGAATTTACACTTCCTAGATTTTTCCTCTGCAAAACATATGAGGCAAACTATTTCATTCATAAACTAAATGTTACTTGATCTCTTGATTTCCCATTTCCAGCCTGTAAGAGGGATCCGGGGCAAAGTAAACGGGGATGTGGTTCAGTGTGAGTTCAAAGTTCCAAATCTGAATGCCTCCAGTACCAGAAACGCCAATGATACCACATTTGTCATCCTCCTCGGGTCTGGAACTGTAAATGGAGGTAAGACAGTGTATGGTTTTTTTCCCATGTAAATTAACATATTTGAGACAATATTACTAATAAAATGTACAGACAATGACACCATTTTGTTTCAATACTTTATGTTCAGACACTTTTGGGAATTTCATGGTCTTCAACACCACTCAGCCTCTGAACCTCGCATCAGGCGCCGAGCGTGCCCTCCACCCTCATGGTAAACTATAATCTTCCATGTTTAAGATCTATGACCAAAAATGCTCAATTTCAAGGGGATTCAGCATGTGCATATGCTCCATCACTCACAGCCTATCTGGTGGCTTAATTATAAAATCCTCTGCATTAAACATCATTTGTTCCGCCATAAATGAGGAAGATTCATCAAAGCTTTTCAATAGACCCCTAAGATGGATTATTGTCATGGTTCTCAGTATGAATAAATTCATGTGCTATTTCCATGTAGATTTGAAAATAATAAATCAGATTTTACTTTAATTCACCCTGAAAATTTTGTTTTGATCTCAAATCCAGATGTAGCTTATACTACAGGAAAAACACAATTAACATTAGATTTTTCTTTAATTAGAACATTTCTTTCTTCTGGAAATCAAAGTTTAGACATTAATTAAAAGTCCGTCTTAGTTCTGTTTTTAAGGTCTTTGTTCAAATAAATATAAATTACTGATAAAATAAAATACGACTCACTGTACTCGGAAGTTATTCATATTCCTATAAGTTCTCCTGGTACTCTGAATCAGTAGAATATTTGTCCTCACGTCTCCCAAAGAAACCATTTAAAGTAAAACCATTCAGATTGATTTCAGAGAAAATAGGACACTCAAAGGGGGATTTTTAAATTATTGTTGTATAAATGTTATTAAAAAATATGTACTTAAAAATTCTAAAAAATGGTACGTCTGTTGATCAAACTATAGACATGCACCTCTAAACCAGAGTAAGTAGCTAGAATATTTTGAGGACAACTCAGATTACTTGGAATTTGTTTATGTTCTTAGAAGTACACCTATCTGAATCGGTACTTTCAATCTTAGCTGCCAATCAACATATTCCTCACCTCCTCTGAAGAAGTGAGGAATATTTGAAGACGACTCAGTGTACTCGGAAGTTGTTCATGTTCTTATGCAAGAAATTGCCCAGATAAATGTTTTTTTTTTTCATTTAAAAAAACAATTTTTAAACTGTTAAGTCTGTTGATTCTGTATGAAATATAGATTTAAAAATAAAAATTTAGATTGCTGAGATTGCTTAGATAAATGTTTTCTTTTAAAAAAAAATTTTAATTAAAAAACTTGTTAAGTCTGTTGATTTTGCATCAAATTAAAGACACACACCTCTAAACTAGAGCAGGGAGTTATTAGAACAAAGTCAGCAGTCTTATTGTCTCTGCTTTTTCTAACAGCTCTGTTTTGTGTTGTCTAACTTTCACATTTAACCCTTCTGATGGCTTTTCTCTTCTAGCTGTGCAGCTCCTGCTGAGCATGCTCACACTGTCCGTCCTGAAAATAGCCTGACCGCGTCCAGAGATGAAGCTGTGACTAAATGAAGACGCTATGAAGGCAGCCAGTTCACACACCGGCTAAAACTGAGTGTCAGAGAGTTTGCAAACTTTTATACTAAGCTAAAACTAAAAAAATGAAATTGATCTTTTTGTGTATGATGAAAATATTCCTAATTATCCTAAGTACTTTTTCTTTAGTCCTGGATTGTGTTACTGCAAAGACAGAGACACTACTATAAAATATACTGAATGAATGAATGAAAACAAATATTTCAGTTCAAAGGAAGAACTGAATATCTTAGTGGACCTATATACCTGAAATGGTGTAGGTTGAAGCAAAGGCTTGTAAGTACGACTACCCCTTTTACAATCGAAAGATAAACCAAAGTTTGTTTTTTGCTTTAAATTTGATTGGTATTATTATATAGTCAACTAAGTCCTTGTATTTCTGAATGTTTTGACAAGTAAATTATTTAGTTGGCTCACACAGGAAGGGTATAACTGACAATTCCTATAGCTTTTTTTATAATAAAAATACTGGATTAGTATAAGTTTTAAATGTGTTTCTCCACACCTCATTGTATAATGATCATTAATATTGAGAAAGGAAAACTTTGGCTTAATACAAAATTGCAATAGATTTGAAATTTTGAATTTAACATTATGTATGTGTGAATTTCAGCTTAATCATCAATAATAACCCCAAAGAACTTGATTTCACTTACAATTGCAATTTCATCATTATTTATGTTTTCATTTGTCTTGTAATTTATTGGCTTATTCCAAAATATAATGCACTTTGTTTTACCAAGGTGAAGTGGCATTTCAAATTAAACCATAGTTTAAATTTCAATAATTTGTTCTCCACCATCTCCAGAAGCTGTCTCAAATTATCTCCACTGCAAGTTGCATCATCTGCAAATATAATACATCCAGTAAGTGTCATGTGGACTTTGTTGTACACTCAGTAACTTTTATGTTATTGTCATCACATTGAAATGAAAAATACTTTATTAATGAATCATTATTAATTTAATTATCACAGGATGTCATCACATGATAGCAGCATAGTTGTCTTTAGCACCATCTGCTGTCCTGAGGATCAATACTTTTTTGTAAAGAACATTTGAAATGATGCCTACATGTTTCCCTGCTGCAGTTGAACTATTTCCATCATGTAAAAAAAGGTAACACATCCCAATAAAGAACTCAGTGGTAATCACATTTGTGGAGTTTATTGGCTCACATCACACTAAATTGCTTCTCAGTTTTGGCATGAGACCTTCATCAGACCATTTCTCAAGTTACTTGTTACTTGTAGAATGTAAAATAGAGTTGAATCCATATCCTCTATAAATGTAATTGTTAATTGTTCCAAATGTGTCCTTGTAAATTGTTAAACCGAAGTAGGAGTTTATTTGTTGTTTACTGTACTCACATGTAAATTTAAAAAAAACTTAAACTCCTGTTGAGATATGAAACAAAATCCTCCAGGTCTTCTTGTGTGCCCTCCCAGAACATCGATATAACATTTCTACAACTGATAAGTACGGATTGTTCTCAGAGTTGTAAATCAGACTCTTTCCATTTTCCCACAACTGATCCAGCAACAGAGGGCGCCACTGCTGTTCCCATTGCTTATCCTGCTTGATAAAAACATTTTTTGATAATGGTTCTGTAACAAAACCCCTACACCTGAGACTATTGGTCTTAGTTGTGATTCTGTCAAATGTTCATGAATTTTAGGGAGACTGTAGATGACAGGAACGGATGGATGCTGATTTGTTAGGAAAGAAAATTCTCTCTTTGTAATCCATTCAGAGTCCAAGGCCACTTTCAACAGTTCTCTGATTTAAATTCATTCAGACACTTCTTCAGATTTCTCAAAGCTTTGGACCTTTGACTGTAGTGTCTTGATCAAATCAAGCTTCTTGTTCTCAAAAGCAATTTCTAGATCAAGAGAGCATTTATTAGGAATCTGTACCCATTTCTTCATAAATCAGGTACATCAACACCAAAAGACGGTGGTTTGTTGATATGCAGACCCCTGGGAATCCTCTGCTGCTGTTTGTAGGCTATTCAAAGTTATTGCATGCCACAACAACCTTGTTTCTTGTTTTTTTAGGTTTATAATGTCAGCAAAGAGTATTTTGGCATCATTGTTGTTTTCAAAGTCCGAATGTGGAAACAAAATGCTCTCCACACCTTCATCAGAGAAAAGGAATGTTTCTGACCTTCTGTCAGTCATTGAATTCAGTTCATCGAATTATGTGGGTATCTTTCAACTTTCAGTTTTAAACTAGAAACTTATGCAAAGGAAGAGGTCATGCAGGAAAGCAAGCTCAAGTCCAAGAAGATTCCTGACAAGGAGAACCAAGAAATAAAGGAAAGCAGCATCAAAACTGTCAAAGAAGTTTTATAGCAACAGTCAAAGAAAGGAAGCAAAGAAGACAAAGTAACTCAGAACCGAAGAACAGCTGGAAAAGAAAAGAAACCCAAGCATAAGGAAGACAGGACTAAAGAAGATACTTTAGAAGAAACTAACATGCATACCACTAGGAGGCAGCATGGCTATGTAAAACAGGTATACATTTAACATGTGCTTATGATACCTGTTCTGAGTATTTTACACATCATATACACTCACCGGCCACTTTATTAGGCCCATCTTGTTCATACCAGGTTGGAGCTCCATTTTCATTCTGAAATGCCTTTTTGAGGCAGTTCTGAAGTGTCGGAGACAATCCTCAACAGATTTTAATCCATACTGACATGATAGAAAAACAGTTGCTGCAGATTTGTTGATGCACATCCATAATGAGAATCTCCCATTACACCACATTGCAATGGTGCTCTGATAGACTGAGATCTGGTGGCTGTGGAGGCCGTTGGACCACAGTGGGCTCATCTTCATGTTTTTGAGATAATCTGAGCTGGGTGTGAAAGGTTCATTATCCAGCTGGAGATATCCATCAGAAGAAGGTCCTAAAGAGATGGACATGGTCAGGAATGAAACTCAGGTAGACTGTGATGCTCGGCTGATACTGAGGAGCTCAACATGTGACAAAAAATGTCCCTCAATTGTAATTCAATAATCATGAATTACAGTAAAAACATTACTCAAAAATAATAAATGACTATAAATGAGATAAAAACGAGTGTGCCTCATCTTGGGAGACTAGGATAATAGTTTAGGATGGATTTTATGTCATTGGGGCACATGACCTGGAAGCTATTGAAGAATAATCGTAAATTTACAGTAAATAAATTACTCAAAAATAAGATATGATCATAAATGCAATAAAAACGAGTGTGCCTCATCTTGGGAGACTACGGGAACATTTTAAGATAGAGTTTGTGTCAATGGGTCACATAGCCTGGAAGCTATTGAAAGATTATCATAAATCTGCAGTAAGAAAATTACTCAAAAATAATAATTTACTGTAAATG
>JAVQJG010177346.1:0-10210 GCA_036024015.1 Craterocephalus amniculus
ATTGAAATGTAATTGGGGTTGACTATAGTTATTTATTTTTGTAATCTGAATACAAAACCCGGATCACGGATAATCCGTTATTTACCAACCGTATTGATTTGTTTGTTCAGTTCCCTGAATTATATTTGATTTTAAGCCCTTTGTCAGGTTGACATGTGCTACGTTCAAAGACCCTCATGAATATGGAAACTTGTGCCACACCATAAAAGTCGCTTAGTAGGCCTTGACTAGCCTACCAGTTTTTACATATTTATTATACTCTGCTGTTAAGATGTTACTCTTGGCAAACAGGATATATGGTTGCAGTTTGTAAATTGTTATGCTTAGCAGTGTTAGTCTATGGTGTCAGTAGGCTATGTTGTGATTCAACTTTGGTAAATAAACATTACAATTAACCTGCCTAAAATATCTTCACGCATTCAATGACAAATGTTCTCAGTTTGTATAAAAGAAAATGTTTGAATTGATTTTTTAATTCAAAAACTGACACTTGAACGAAAAAAGTAATTCAATGTAACAACTACGTGTTTATGTGAAAAGGGAGGGGCTTTATACTAGGAAACATGAAGGCAGCAATCCCGTGAACGCCCACTGAGTAAACCAAAGGCAGCAGTGAACAGAGGGACGTGCTCAGTCAGTCCGCGTTAGCTTAACTCCTCTGGGCTAATTTAAGTTCTCACCTAAATGTTAAATAAACCAGTTACTCGTCGAATAACAACCTAACCATATCGAATAAAGATCGGGAAGGTATGTGTATAAAGCAGGCCAGTTTTTGTCTTTTGTTTAGCTCCCGGGGTGGGTAAATAGAGCTGTTGTTGTTTTGGCCTGCTAGACGATATCTTAGCTAAACTAGCTGCAGCCGACATCTGACTCCTGGAGGACCCCGCTCGTCCACAAAACGGCTAAGGAAATGGCACACCTTGTCAGCTAACTCAGGAGGCTGCGTTGTCCCTTAAAAAGTAAGTTTACACTGTTGCTGTAGAGTTTTCTTTAGCACATTGGTAGCCAAATTATCAAATAAGCCGCAACACTCAAGTTGCGGTGTGTTTTAAGTTAGTGCAAGAATAGCGAGATTTATAAACGTTAGCTTGTGTAATTATTACCCATAATATAACTTTTATAGGTAAAAGATATGTAGTTACTGTTCCTATGGTCAAAACAAATAAAACATTGTCTACAGGTGAAGTTAAGAAGTCAGCAAGCTGTTCTCAAGTTATGAGACTCGGCTCTCAGCGATAAAACACTTTTAAAATGGAGCTGTACTGGTACATGTGAGTATAACTTGCACTTTTACTTTTGAATTTCTAATTGTGGAGTTTAAAATTGATACTTAAGTGTGCACCGCCCCCCCCCCCCCTCTCCCCTCCCCTTGTCTGTTTCTTTTACAGAGTTGTTATCATATTCATCATCATAAAAATATTCTTCTACGTGTGCTGGTACCGATCAAGACAGAGACAGCTGGCAGCATACCTGAGCAACACACGCAATGCACAGATAGTCATTGTTGGAGGAAGGGCCTACCTTCATCAGATGTGTGAAAGACAGAGTGTAAGTGTGGAGCTGCAAATGTCCTATATCTGAAATGTCAACTGCAGAAGTGGTATGTTTGCACAGTTTCAAGGATGGGTCTTGTAATAAAAAGAATTTCTATGTGTGACTTATAAAACTTAGCGTTAAAGCCAAATAAGGTGACAGTAGTGGGTAATTTTTGCAGAGGAGTTTGTGCTGCTTTATGAGAATGCATGTGGTTTTTCTTTTAGTGACACATTGAGAGAGGCTGCGGTCGTTGTGTGTTGCACTCTGGTGTTGCATTTGCTTCTCTCGTTGGACTGTTTGAGATTAATGACAAGGATCTTTAAAAAAAATGCTACTCAAAGCTTGTGACAGACGTGTGAGGAAAAAATATTTCAGCTATGCTAGTGTGAACGTTTTGCGTAGTACTGTTGATAAGAGGTGAACAAGCCATGAGTACGCTGACTCGGAGATGGCGGTGCATTCCCCTTTTTAATGAAAAAAGTTTCAGTTACCGATTCTGGGTTTTTTTGTTCCTTAGAAATCTTATTAACTTTTCTGTACTCATGTGAAGCATAAGATATGAGACTTGGGGGGGGGTGGTAGATGCTCTTTTAATGTTTAATCTTCTTGTGGTTAATTTACGGGGCTTGTTTTGGCTGCTTATTTAATCAGATAAGTTGACCTTCTTAGGTTTATTCCTGTTCAACTTGATGGTCACGAGCTTCAAAAAAATTTAATCACTTGCACTTATTTCAAAATTGGCCAATTCTTACTATCTCCACTGAATATTTTCGAGGGATCTATGTACCCCCAAGTCTTCACTCAGTATTAGTTTGTATGGAGTCTGTATAACAAGCGTAGACATACTTGATTTGCTTTCCCCAAGAAACTTTTTGGTTGCTCTAAAACTCCTGGAAACTCCTGATAAAGATCTAGCCCAAAAATCCTGGGAATTATATTGCACACGCTGTATTCATTTATTTTATTTCTGACTCATTTATAACGTCAGCCCATCTGATGCCCTCATTTGTTGCTGCCAAAGATGCTTTATGAATGTAGCTACCAAGAGATGAGTCATATAAAAGGCTATCAGCATAAAAAGGAAGTAATTTCCTCTACACAAGCTTTCGCTTTATTTTTCATCTGCGTAGTTAAATCGAAGAGGCAAAGACAATGGTATTTTTAGCCTTGTTTGGAATATTTGTTCTCCAGGAAATGCCCCATTTGCAAAAAGAAAATAAATGAAACTACGCAGTTCCTGAGCGTTCAGCCTTGGGTTTCCCCAGATCATTTAAGATAACCTTTGTTATCAGAACGGTTTGTCTGATTTCAGAGGACATGTAGTCCAGCTACCAGTCTACGTCTCTTAAGCATGTGTAATTTTCTGCTCATTCATCTGCTCCTTAATCCCTCTCATCTCCTTGGATTCCTGTTATGTCCCTACTTTAGCCTCCTTGAGTTTCCTAAGTCTCGCTTTGTTTTGCAACTTTTTCCGTTCACTCGCTCTTCCTCACTTCCTTTTCTCTGCTGTACTTTCTCTTTCTGTTTTTCTGCTACTTGTCGTTTCTTCCTGCTCCCTTTGCTTCCACTGACATCTCAGATGTTTAATGTTCCCTGTTTAGGTTTTAATGGAATGTGCTGCAAGGAGGCACCCTGGTCATCCATAACCTGGTACCCCAAAGGTTTTCGGGAGAGAAATTCCTCGAAAAACTTTGGAGTCTGGGTCTAAATAATGGAGTATGACTTGCCTAACTTCTTTGACAGTCTTGGGGCTCTTATAGTCCGAGCAAACAAACGTGTGTATATTCTGCAGTGTCAGTGAACATCTGCCTCTCTCGTCTTTGTGGCGTGTAATGCGACTTTGGCCTTTTTTCTTCTTGCTTGTTGACTGTAATTAAATCATTTCTGTATTTCTGTCAATGAGAGCAATCTCTTGATTGGCATTTCAGCAAAGACATGAACATGATTTTAACCGTTATTTTTCAATATTTGAGTCTTAAAACCATAAAGTACAAAAATTATCCATGAAATATGTTAAACTAAATCAAATGGCATATTTCTTAATTGTCTAAACAATTTTGATTTAGTTAACAATATTGTATCATAAAACGTGAAGTAATAATGTAATTTATTCAAAACTTGTGCCAAGGACTCATAGTGGAGCGTGAAATTTGATAACTGGGGTACAAGGGACCCAATTAGTCAAAAGTCATGCGACTATATTTATGTATCCATTTTAGATTTGTGATGTAGTTATTATGTTGAACTGGGCAGTATGATGGATCATTTCTCATCTTTTCCTGTCACGCCTACAACAGGATGGTCATTTTGAAGTAATGAAAGCATCAGTCTGCTTGGTTATTACTCTTAGATTTAGCTGCTCTATCCGCTTTTACATAAGACAACCGGAAAACTAAACTGAGTTAAAGCTTTCTTTAAACGAAGAACATGTCTCCTTTATTGTTTTTGTTCGCTGTTTTTAAGACTTGTGCTTGTCAATTTTGACCTCATGGAGATTTATATGGGGCAGATTATTCTCAGAGGAGCCTTATTATCACAACCATAATCTCCAGAAATGAGCTTAGAAAAACCAGACCACTGGGGTAACCTAATAGTGCATGTCTCTGTGTGTGTTTGTGCTTCTGCTTTCTTGTGTGTGTGACTAACTTCTGTTTCCTTCCCCTTTGTAGCAAACATCTGTCTGGCCTAATTGGTATGGAGTCCAGGATGACTTGTCGATAGAGGAACCCCCCCCAGCCATGCCACCAACCGCATCCATCTCCCACCTGGACATGCCACCACCATACGAGGCAGTCTCTGGAGGTAGCATACTTGCATAAAGCCAGTGATGTATATCTTTTGCTTCTGTGTTCCAGTGATTCAGATATTAGCTTGCCGACAAACTTTATTCCTATGGGAGTTTATTTTTTCCTTCATTACCTCTTGTAAGCAATGTCTCTGGGCTTTTCTGGAGAGGTAATATTGAGGCATGATTTATAACGTGTAACAAGTACAAATCAAAACTACATGTCTTTAAGTACGGTTCAAATTTTTACTGCCACATGTTGACACGTGCAAAATATTCCTGAGGGAAATTCAAGTTAGATATGTATATATATGTTACATGTACACTAAAAACCGCTTGTAGGTACATGGGGTATTAATTTTATTTGTTCATTGTCATATATTAGTTTATGTTACCACGGCATTAGGATCAGTACATCGTATGTGCTCTTGCTGACATGGTGAACAGTCTTCAGCACAAAGGCTGAGTTCACATTGACCTACTTGTGCTGTGTAACAGGTAACGGGAGGAAAGTTAAAATCCATCTCTTCTCATGAATGAGTTCCATGTGTTTATTGGTGTGGTTTCATTTACGTGCTGCAGAGCACATATTACTGGTGAGACTTTCCACATACATTTCACTCAGTAAAGGAGGATAACATCTTATCGTGTTCATGCTGTTGAACTTGTGCACCAGTCAGACTTTTGCCAGAAAACTGATAATCATCTCTTCTCATTATTAGCTCATAAGCATGTACAAGTGGATTCATTAGCATTTGTATACTTGTCTCATGTCTGTTGGGTTAAAAATGTTGTAGCTGTTGTGGTTGGAGGTTGTTGCCAGATTCACTCACTTATTTCCCTTATTACAACTTTCTTTGTTTTTCTTCAATTTTTTTAATATATAAAGCTAATTTCCGCCCCGCTGATAATGCTAGCCTTTTCCCTTCTTCACATTATATTTAAATGTGCTATAAACCACCATCTCAGTATCCTCACATTAACATGTATAACGCATGACTAACTTGAGATATCTTTCTTAATTAGATCCTGTGAGTTAATTTAGAAACACTAAAGCTGCCTGTTCCAGTTGTTTAATCTTCAAATCAAGTTTTAGCCCGTTCTCTTCTTACAATGGGCTTTATGCACAACTTCATTACTTCCTGAACTTAAGCCAGCTGCTTTGTGTCCTCTCTTTCATTACTGGACGAACTGATTAATCCAGGTGTGTCTGGTCATTTACTGGGGTCAGACACACCTGGATTAATCAGTTCATCCAGTAATGAAAGGACAGGACACAAAGCAGCTGGCTTAAGTTCAGGAAGTAGTTGAGTTGTGCATAAAGCCCATTGACATGTAATTCGTACTGAATCAGGATGTGGCCATAGAGTCTGGAAATGGTGACATCTCGGCACAAATGCAACTGCATGATATCTTTCTTTTTTTCCTGTGGTAAACACCAAGGGGGGATGTTAAGGGTTTGTTCTAAGCAAGCATTTTAATTTTAAGAAAGTTTGAAGATAAAATAGACAGTGTAGGCAGGTGTTGTAGCCATGCTAGGAAAGTCTTGTGGGGACCACTTGTTTCACATCCTGTGATGATCAAAGTAAGCTTTGTATCCATTTGAGATGTGAAGAAATAGTTCTGTTAAAAGTAAAGAGTTGAGAAGTCGCTCATGTATTTGTTTTCTTCCTAATCATCTCTGTTATTTGATTTGTATGTGTTTACATCATCCACCATTTGTCATAGTAGAATAACATGTTTATAAATGAGGCTGAGAGATGAATAAAGAGCGTTGGCTGAGTGCATTGGGTAAACCTGGCGTGACTAATGTGGCATGAAGAGTCACATAATTCAAACTCCTTTCTATCAGTCACACAGCTTTAACGTGCACCCTCCTTTTTTAAAAAAGTTTTCTCATAATAGCGTGAATAACTTAATGTTTTCCATGCTAGTCTAAAAAATGTAGGTTTTTCTTTTCATCCGACAAACATATCTGTTAGCGATGTAATTGAGAAGCGTCACAACAGACGTCAGATAAGAGACTGGAGGTTCAAGTAGAAACCTGACACACACATTTTTATCCAATTAAAAAGAAATCCTACCTTTTTTTTTTTTAAGTTTTCTGAAAGCAGATAACTTCTTGACCTTTTCTTCTCCTTTCCTTTCAGAGGATGATCTGAAGCCGCCTCCCTACAGTGAGTGTGCCAATAGCGACGAGGCCGATACCCCTCATCCCTCCCACCACACACTTCTGATTTCTGAGGGAGGAAGCTCCCTTAGTGGCAGCGATGCCCCTCCCCCATACACACTGATTCCCCCTGCACCTGTTGGTCACCAAAACTGACAAGGTCACAGTGAGTGCCTGTCAAAGAGCAGGTTCACTTTAAACAGTCGCTGATGCCAGTTTGCCTTTTTTTTTCCATGTACTGCCTTCCTACACCCAACCTCAGTGATCGTTGCCAGCCTAACTCTCACCACACGGGAGCAAACGTTTATTCTGGGTGGTCTTATGCACTTCTGTAAATATCTACTTGTGTATGTGTTCATTATTTCTTTTTGGGCTTTGTTTTTTTTTTTTAATTCCTTTTCCTCTTTTTATGAAAAATTATTCATCTGATAATTTTACAATAACTGATGACAAGCCTCAGCAAGCCTGTATGCCTCAGTCAGGACCACACAAGCTGCCTCACAGCAAGGATAACAGAGAGACTTTTCAAGTGTGTTCTGTTTCATACATTTGAGCCCGGCTGTTTGTCCGTGACCACTTGCACTGAAACAACAGGCTGATTCTTAAAGCATGATTGGGTGATAAGAGGATGTCGAGCAGTTTTTGTTGCTGATGGTACAAGCCTTCATCTTAAGAGTGTCTGCACACAGCTCTCTGTAACGGTGTGACAGACAAATCAAGCATGGACAATCTGCACCAGGGTGCACATGCATAATGGCTTCAACTTCAAATTCAGTTCTTCATTTCTGTTCTCAATTACTATGTGACAGTGAATACACTAAATGTTTTAGATAATTACCCCATTAGCATAAGTTCTGTTTGAAATATTGTGGTGATTATATTGGGGCATTGGGTAATTCAAGCAGATATTAGTTCTGTGAATGGAATTGAGTCAGGACCAGGAGAAATGAGGTTATAATGAATGAACATTTCTCAGGAAACGAGGGTTTTCTCTGATTATCGTCACATATGCTGGATTCTGTCTGCCACTGCTCTACATTTACTCATATATGTCAGAAAGCTAACAGTGGAAACGAGAATTTAGCTGAAATTAATGCCGGCTAATTTAAAACAACGAACAATAAATAATTTAACAAATGATGAGAAAATAAAGGAAAGTTAGTTGAAAAATAAATACTAACCAAAAAAGAATTTGCTTTTCTAGTATTTCTCTTAATCTGCCACAGCCTGGTACAGATTAGCCTACTACTGTTTTTTTTTTTAAGTCTTAATTTGGAAAAGTTTTTTGATATTTCCTTTCTTTTTTTTTCTTTTTTGCTTTTTGTGTGAGACTTCATTAAAGAAAAAAGTAAGTGTAACAAAACTCTCTCAAAACGCTACATTTTATAGATAAGCAGTGTAGATCTGTAGCACTGTGGGGCCAAACCTGTTTTTGTTCCTGATGCCTTGCTCAGCAGTTTCTAACAGTTGAATTGGGCAACTAAACTGTAAAGCACTTTGGAAAAGACCCCGGTGATCATCATAAATCACATGCAGGCCATTAACCACGATGGCCATCTGTCTTTTGAGTTCTTTCAGCTAAAATTCTAAAAACCCTTCTGTTGGCTGATTTTCTTTTTTTCCCCTTCAGGATTTTCTGTCTGTCTTAAAGCACTTCAACAAAACCAATGGGCGAAAGTTGAAGATATACAAAACTTGACCTTATTTCTATAAATGAAGCACAATTATTTGAGTTTTCCTGACCTAAACATCAGCCACATTACGTGTCGCGGAAAGTTTTTCCCACGTAGTGCTCCATCGATTATCCTCTACTGAAGCCTCACAAAAGTTATCTCTGTTACTTTTTATCTGAAAGCGTTTTGTTGTTACATAGAAAATCGCTGGCAAATCTGGAAATTAAATCATGTCTCGGCAACTGTTTTCAAATCAGATGCGTGGTATGCAATCTTGGTGAGGGTTGTTAAAAAACAAGAAAAATTATCTTCCTGATGATGCTTAGTGGCCACTTTCACCATGAATTGATAGTTTCCATGGAAACTCCACAGCGAAACTGCTCGGCCTCTTCATTGCTTGCTTGCACCTACATTTTATATACAGTTTCTTAGCATAAAAAAAGAGACAAAGAAAATGAATGCTGTGTAACTATTTTTGTGTGTGTACTTGAGGATGATATGAAAAGAAATATTTGAGAGAAATGTGATATTTTAATGGTTTTCCTTGACATTGTGATAACAAGCTGATGCCTTTTACCTGACCTTTCTTTTTTAACGTGCGGTTCGTTGACATGATGGCTGCAACAGAGAAGCTGTGAGGTCCAAATCTGAATGTATGACATCACTCGCCTTGCAGCCGCATCATGATGATGACAACTGTTCCAGGCTTATGTCATGTACGTCCTATTTGATAACTTCATGTTCATTCCTGTGGTGGTCGACATATCAAATCTCTCCACTTTGTAGCTGTGTGAGTTGAGTGGAATTAACATTTTCTGAGTCTGGGGAAATAAAAGAAAAATGTCATATGCAGTGATTCAAGTTTCATTCATACAGAGCTTTTTTTTTTTTTTTCCTTTTTTAAAGTCCTCTCTCAATCATTTTTCTACAGCATTACGAAGCCGAATAAGTTTTTTTTTTTATAATAGCTTTTCAACATTTATGCAGCAGCCTTATACTTGGAATTTTAAAAAAGTCATTTGTGTCCTAATCAATCTACATTCAGCATCGTAATGATGAGAAACAGTTCCAGAAATTGGTGCACATTTATTCAAAAATAAAAACTCAAGTTTCATGTGGCGCATTATTAAAACATTTAGCCTTGAAACTAAAATATTAACTTGGGTACTATTAAATTGCCTTGAGCATCTTTCAGTAGGCCCCACAACCAGAGTCGAGCTATGTTGAACTCATTGAATAAGATCTGGCAAACAGCAGTTTATAGGGCTTCACAGTAAACTGAGAGTGAAGAGGGATATTATTTTCATTTTTAAAAAGCTTTTTACATTGCTTAAAAGTTTATAATACTGCTGGTCACACTCTGAAAAGAGTATTATGACTTCATCACAGGCGAGAGAAAAAAGTAGTTAAAACAATATAATTTCTCCATCTTACAGGGCACATAATTGCCCAGGTACACTTAAAAGTCTCCATCTTTCCTATCTTCTTGAAATAAGCATAATCAAACTCAGTTATTACAAACCCTGAAACATAATTTTTCATATAAGTCATATGAAGAGTACCAACACAAACAAGCCAGCGACACCTCCATTTGGTCATGTACAACTAAATACGCATTTATGTTTTAAATTCAGAGTTTCCTGAATGACTTATGCTGAGATGTGTTTTTGGTCTGTTTGTACAGAGTATAATCCTCCACTTCAGATCAGCTTCTGCTTACTATACAGGCAACTTTGTCTTTTTGGAGTGGAGCTTGAGCTTAAATACTATCCAACCTGATGCCTTCAAATCCTTTGAAACCCCAAAATGTCACGTTAACACAGGCATCACATGCATCTTTGTTTTTCATGTTTGTAAACTTCGCCAACCCCAAAGGTGTGCAGATATAACAGGTATGATGACCAAAAACCTGAAGCATACAGATGTTCCGCTATACAGGTCTGTCTCAGAAAATTAGAATATTGTGATAAAGTTCTTTATTTCCTGTAATGCAATTAAAAAACATGAAATGTCATACATTGTGTATTCATTACAAATCAACTGAAA
>JAVQJG010177348.1:0-10974 GCA_036024015.1 Craterocephalus amniculus
CCATTAATTTACTTTTATATGGAAGATTTATTAAATAAAACTACTTAGGATAAGTGCATGGCAGGTTTGAGAAAGGATGGCAGATGCGGGGAAGTCCGTTTTAGAGTTACTGTGACCAGCCAATCAGTTAACTGGTTCCGCCTTGCATGCTTTGATTGACAGACGAAGTCATTCTGCTGGAAAACTTCATTATGAAATAAAAAGGCCAATGTGGAAAAAGTTTTAATGAAATAAAAAAGGGCATTATTAAAAAATGGACTTTGTTAAAAAATAAAATGAAAAAATGATTAAATATTTAAAATGAAATATTGTAAAAAGTATTATATTGTGAAAAGAAATCCTGAAATATTTTAGTAAATTGAAAATAATACATATATATTAAAGAATAATAATGTCTATATTTCACAATAACACTCCCTTATTTTACTGTTAAATGCCATAATATATATTTGCCTTTTATTTATCAAATGGTATTTATTTCAAAGTCTTATTTATTCAATTTTGAATATTTTGGGCCTCCATAGGAAACAAAAGTTAAAAAAGGTATTCGGTTTTTATTTTTTGCATTGAAAAAATATCGAAATGCGATACTAAATTTTTAGCATGATGTTAATGTTTTGTTCTTCCACAGAGAATAAAAATCAAAAAGAAAATTACACTGGATTTAAAAAAAAATAGAATAATACAAGACTTAGAGCAGAAATCCCATTCCAAGCTGCTACATTGCTTAATAATCACCAAAGGAAAAAACAAAGTGTCTGGAGGAGAGTTAAGGAAAACCGGGGGTTTTTTAAAGACAATTTCTGGCTCCAGCTCCGGATAATTTGATGACTTAACAATGGCCTGGCACTGTGGAGCGCTACGAGCTGGAGCTCCTCATGCGGCTCCGCTGAGCCTTTAACTCAACAACAAAGAATTCATTTAGACGAGTTTGAGCTTTGTGCAGCTGCAGAGCAGCAGCTGGTGCGGACTGCAGTTCACCGGGAAGATAGAAGTCTCTTCTCTTTGTGAAATCTGACCTGCTCTCCAGTCGGTTTTATTTCAGGGATCAGCGAGACTTGTGAACGAAGGCAGAAACACACCGTTTTCTGTAAACGTTGAACTGAACCGAACACATTAATAAACGTGAACTTGTGAGGTAGTGATGTGTGGTTAATGAACGAGACAAACCATGCGGTCAATTCTGTAGTAGGAAAGACGAGGATCTATATGTCCATTTCCACTATAGCTGCGTTTCCGTTGGCCCTAAAATTTCACAATAAAAATGTGGTAACATGTAACATCTCTGAAATATCTCGGAAATATTGCAAAAACGTTTTACTCTCATGATCTTTCACAGGTATTGAAGTAGAAGTATTTTACAAAAGTGTAATGTAAACATTTCCACACTTTGGCTTCACTGTGGGTCACGTGACCAGTTTGTTTACAGTAAAGATGCCCCGTTTGCATGAACGTAGAAGGCGACGGGGACTTTTTTACGAATAATTATACAGAAAAATAAAACCTCCGTCCTTGATAATAAACAACAAAATGCTCCTAAAGATAAAACATTTTGTGTTTCCATCTTCCTCAAAGTGAATTTTAGAAATATCGCTTTTATTTGGTGAAAAAATGTCATGGAAAACTTTAAGAAGGAAGGGGTTCCCTCGCCATTTCCCCCTTCATGCAAATACTGAAAATCTATGTTTATGTGCCCTGTCCCGCCCCTGGGATGCCCCGGAGCAACGAGTTAACACAAAAACCAAAACACCTTTTTTTTGTGTGTAAATTAACGTTACTAGAAAGTTTTGTAAAGAATTAACCCTTTCTCGTCCTGCTCTGCCATTTGGTAGTTTTCAGTTTTCAGTGATTACCATGAAGTTATTATATAATTGATGAGATAAACCTCTCTTGGGTAAGAAATACCAAAAAAAGGTGTTTGTTATCCTGTTGCTGTTTAAAATTTGGACCATTTCACCGTCATTACTTTATTAGTGACTTTAGTCTCAACTATTTGCTTAAAAATATTTATTTTGTTCAAAAGAAAAGAGAAATTGCAAAAGAAACATTTCTCTCTTGCTTTTTTTAGTGTGAAAGTTAAAGGGTTAATGTTACTTTAAAAAAAGCAGATCAGTTACAGTTTGAGCAGAAAATATAGGTATCACTACAAAACTTTCCAGCTCTGACTGGTTTCGGTGGCATGCTGACATTTCTTATGCACATTCTTGGAGCTGTTGTCTGGAGGCTAAAGCTGTGTGCTGCGTTCAGGTTCTGGGCCGTAGCTGGGCTATTTTTAGAATTTGAATTTCCCTCTGATGAAGCTCTACTTTTTGTTTATTTGGATGTATTTTAGAGGTCTTTCTAGCTGAATATTTGGGTCTAAAAGTGACTAATATTTGGCCAAAGCCTCACTTCCAGCTGAGAATGATACTGCCACCACCGTGCTTCAGCATGGCTCTGCTGGGTTTTTTGGTCAAACTCCGTTCAAGCTTTTGGGAAACTTAATGTATCTTTTATTTCTTTTATTTTATAGTCCAGTCATGAGATACGAGAGCTCCCATTACAACCAGTACAACAAGAAATTCCTGCAGCACCTTCAGGTCTCTTTGCAGCCTCCCCGACCAGTTCTCATCTTGTCTTTTCACTTTTTTTTCTTTTTGTTCAGAGGACTTTTGAAATTCCATCCTGCCTCTCCCAACATTTAAACCGAAAGTAATTAACATAAAAGGGGACCTGAAATAACAGACATTTCATGGTATTTCCAAGACAGCTTAGAAATGTGAAGCCTATGCGGAAATGCCAAAAATTGCAGTTCCCCCCTCCTCCACCAGGGGCTGCTGCAAAACAGAGCAATTCCCCATAGACCCCCAGTCAAAAAAGTTTGTGCCAGTACCAAGATGGGAACTTCCCACTATGGCTGGGTGTGACTTCTAATTTCCCGAATCGATTTGATTCGATCTAGAGCAAAAATGTATTCAATTTCGATTCAATTCAATATCGATTCATTTTCAGATATTCATGTCACATAAATATTTCTTGAATATTAGATAATCGCAGATGGAAATTTTTATGAAACGCTGAATTAATCTTTTAACAGTGTGTATTTTATATACATTTAATAGTCCAGAAGCGCTGGCATGTCACACACATAACTGTAAAATTTATTTGTGAAAATAACCAGTGTTACATGTTAAACAGACTACAGTGTTAACAGTACTACAGTACAGACTACAGTAAAAAGAATGACCAAATAAAAACTAAGCTTTCTTTCTTTAAAAAAAAAAAATTTAAATAAAAAAAAAAAAAGAAATGATGTTGCCATTTTATGAATCAATTTTTTATTTTTTATTCTTGAATCAATTTAAATCGATTAGTCAATTATTATTTTTTAAACCCAGCCCTACTTCCCACTGAGTTTCTTTTCAGCTTATCAGAAACCTCCAGGTCCATTTATTCACAGTCTGAGTATTTCGTTAAGATCCAGATTTCATGTCCTTTGTCAGATTTACGTTTCCTCTAAATAATGTCCAATGTGAGATCTTTTCATAAAAACCACAAAAGGTTTTCAAATTTCTTCTTAAACATCCAGTTTATTGTAAAAAAAACTTGTTATTGTCTCCACTGCCGTGCCAGGCACCGTTGCATTAATCCAAGCACAGATTGTGGGATGATCAGATTTTTTTCCAGCTTTTTGGCCTGCACCACTCCTTAATCTATAAATTTAAGTTGTTTTAAGCTCAGCTCAAGCATTTGTGTGTAAATGAAGTAGTATCAGTTTGGCATCTCAAAGGTATGTTGATGGATAAGAGTACTGATTTTAATTGTCACACTCTTCCAGAAATCATTGAAATCATTGAAAAATGTCCCTCTAGCTGCTCCACATTTGAATCAAGTTTCAGGTTTTCTGTTGTATTTATATTCTGCATGTTTGCATCATCTAGTTGTACTGAAGCAGTTTTAAATGAACATTTCTTGTCTGTCTCTGCGATTTCACAAGTTTAGTTGGGAAATCTGTTTCTTATAAGTTTTGATAGTCCTGAAAGTTGTGCTTGTCTGTGTTCTGATGCATCCTACCAGCAGGGGGTGCTGCCATATCAAATGCACTTTAAATTCCTCTTACTCTGCACTTTGTGTCGTTAACATATAGCTTATGTTTGTTTTCCTGTGCATGTATGATCACATGCACCCTGTCCCCCTCCTTTCTGTAGCACTAACGCCTGTTTTTCTACATTTCCGCCTTCTCCTCTTCCTCTCTCTGTGGTGGTCGCCGCTGCTGTGTCTTGTCTGGCCTTCCTCCGTCCCCCTGCACCGCCCTCATCAGGTCGGAGGTTTAACATAATGTGTAACGACTCGGTCCTGTCCGCAGGCTTTCAGATAGACACCCCGGACAGCCTCGGGAGGACGTGCCTGCATGCAGCGGCTGCTGGAGGGTGAGTCCAAACCAGCCCTGCAGGATCCTGCAGCTCAAATATGCAGTAACAGTTAGGCAATATTCTCAAAATAATTATTTTATGACTTTTGTGAGGAAAAAAAATACTTTTTTAAAAAATCAGTAGCTAAATCATTAGAATTAAGAGGAATAAAAGAAAAGATTTATAAAGACAACATCTTTAGCATTAATATTAGCCTGAACAAAGCACCAACATCATTACTGATGAGTGGAAAACTGGACTATTATCACTTGGTATAATTAATCTGGGAAAACCTAAATAAACAAAAAACTCCCTTCAAGATTTTTAAGTGCGGAAAAAAATGCACTTAGTACTTTTAAAATTTTTTCTGAGAATAAAAAAGTTTTTAACGTTTTTGCTGTACATGTTAGGAATGGCAGAAATCTGGAGGTCATGTTTAGAAACATGCGATAATAAAGACGAGACTTTAAAAAGTCTAATAGAAAATTCGTATTAGATTGAGAGGAGAAAAAATGTGTGTGTGTGTATATATATATATATATATATATATATATATAAATATATCGCTAACCCTAAAGTGAATAAAACTGGCTGTTAAGCTTTAATA
This sequence comes from Craterocephalus amniculus, assembly GCA_036024015.1. Taxonomy (NCBI): domain Eukaryota; kingdom Metazoa; phylum Chordata; class Actinopteri; order Atheriniformes; family Atherinidae; genus Craterocephalus; species Craterocephalus amniculus. The sequence goes on from JAVQJG010177348.1 coordinate 4,999, forward strand.
ATGATATCCTTTATGCTATCACAACAAAATGTTAAAGTAGCCAAAAGCTTAAACAACATTAACATAGAATTAGCGCCTGATTTTAGCTATTTACCATTGTTTTTGGTGTAATTGTAACTTGATTTCTTATGTATCAGTTGGTTTGTTATATTGTGGTTTTCTGTGCTGTGGTTACTGGAACCGGATCCATGTTTTCCTTTCTGTTTGCAGTAATGTGGATTGTGTGAAGCTGCTGCTGAGCAGTGGAGGAGAACACAACCGGAGAGACAACTGTGGCAGGTTCTGTCTTGGTTGATGGTTTCATCCCACACAAACACACTAAAATGCTTGTTAATACATGTAAATAAACTAGGGGTGTAACGATTCATTTTAACAACGATTCGATTCATATCACTGTTTGTGATTACGATACGATTCATGAACGATTCTAATTAATTTAGAACGATACGATCCGAAACGATTCTGTGACTTGAAATGGATTCAGTATATCAATCAACACCTATCGTCAAAAATTGAACCAGTGTATTTTTTATAAATACCTGGATGCTGGACAGTGCAGAAAGTTTCTCAGTAAGAAGAATCTTAGTTTTATTGTAAGGAATCAAGTATAAATTAAAAATATGGGTATAAGCAAAACAAGAAACAATAATTTATAGCAAATCCATTCATAACTTTTTTTGTTTTTATTAAGTTCACCTCTCCAAATTGAACAGGAGTTAAACCTTTTGTGGCATTAATTTCAATATTTAAACACATTTTTTAATGAATATACAGTTAGTGCAAACAATATTTTAATAACCTGCTACTTCCACTATTTTCGCTACAAAAAAAGTGCAAACATAAAATCTTCCGTGCTTCGATCTAAAGTATTTCTCAATATTGATTCAAATCGATAAAATATCTTTTATAACAATAATAGATAGGTAAATATTGATTTTACTACCAACTTCCCGAGCACACATCAGTCTGTGGAATCATAGGAATATAAATCGATATATCGATATACTAGATGAATCGTTACACCCCTAAAATAAACCTATAAGTGGCTTTATTTGTCACTTTCTGCTCCTTAAGCCTTTCCCAGGCAGTTATATTGTATGGTTGGTCTGAATTTGTCATTCTTTGTTAATTACCAGGACTCCTCTTCATTATGCAGCTGCCAGCCGACACTATCAGTGTCTGGAGACGCTGGTGGCTTGTGGGACTGCCATGAACGCCACCGACCAGTGGGGGCGCTCTGCCCTGCACTACGCCGCCGCCTCAGACCTGGACAGGAGGTGAGCGACTCATGAAACCAAAACCGTGCCGTTTTAAGACTAGGGATGTAACGATTCACTCAAGCCACGATTAGATTCTCAATTTTAAGTTCTCGATTTCGATTTTTAACTATATTTTTTTCCAACAAAATTAATTCTAGTTATTTTATGGCCAATTCCATTGTCTTTTTATTATATTAGCCTTGTTTAAAACTGACCCTCTATTGCCTCTTCTACATCGGTTGCCATCTAAACCAGTTCGAATCGATTTTAAATCGAATTTCGAAGTATTTTTACATCCCTATTTAAAACTCAAGTCAACTAAAACTTTATTTATAAATCGCTTTTAAACAACCACAGCTGCCAGAAAGTGCTGTACACATGAGCTAAATGGTAACGAATAAAATAAAAAAACATAAATATAGATAAATACATATAAAATTAATAATAATAATGACTAAATAAGTAAAAACGAATAAAACCAATAGCTAAAACAGACCATAAAACCTTGAAACAGAAATAGAGTCTCATACCGCGCTGAAAGCCAAAGAATAAAAGTGGGTTTTAAGATGCGTTTTAAAAGTCGACAGTGATGAATACATGAATAAATAAACTTAAACTCATTTAGATCACACCAGCTTCGCCATTTTATCCCCTCTGAAACAGCAGATGGAACCAGTATGGCTACCAGCCTGTTTTCCAGCATGTTACTGGTCTGACTGGGGCATTAAAATAAATCCAGCTCAGTCACTTATTCCCTCCGAACTCTAAACGAGTTGGCAGGTTTCGCTGATGTTTACCCTATTTTACAGGTTGCACATCCAGTGTGTAGCTTGTTGGTCTGGAAGGCTGCTGCCTATTTTTTAATAAATCTTTCTCTTGCACCCCCCCACAGGCGTCGCGTCGCTCTGGAGCCGGAGAGCGAAGGAGTTCAGGCCGAGAGAGAGAAGGAGGCAGCACAGTGAGTCCACTTCCTCTGTGAATGACATTGTTCTTTCTGCTGTTTTTAAAAGGTTTACAGTAACAAAATCCTTCAAATGCTGTAAGAATTAGGGCTGAGTATAACTCCTAATTTCCTGAATCGATTTGATTCGATACACAAGCGCAAAAATCGATTATTTTTCGATTAATTTCGATTTGATTTTATATCGATTCATTTTCAGATATTCATGTCACATAAATATTTCTTGAATATTATATTATGTTTTCATTAAAAAAGGTCCAGTCCATAAAAAAATGTACACTAGGATGTTACACACATAACTGTAACATTTATTTGTGAAAATATCCAGTCTTACATGTTAAACAGAATACAGTGTTAACAGAAACACTACAGTAAAAAGAATGACCAAATAAAAACTAAACTATCTTTCTTTAATTAAAAAATAAAAATTTTATAATAATAATTTAAAAAAATTGATTTTGGCATTTTATGAATTGATTATTTTTTTTAAATTCTTGAATCGATTTAAATCAATTCATCGATTTTTTTAAACCCAGCCCTAGTAAAAATATAAGGAAAAAACTGATTTAATGAAGAACTAATGCTTTGCTTTGTCATTTAAAATCAATGGGCCTCATTCACTAACTTCATCCAACTCTTCTTTAAATTGTTATGAAGTCGTACTTACGAAAATCCTCCATCAGATTCATGAACATGTTTGTAGACCGCAAAATTGTTTTCATCTTTCCACTTAGATAAGTGAATACCCATATAAGTTAAAAGGATGGAGCAGCTGGCTCTACGTTGCAGGTAAATGCCCATAAAAGGTCACAAAACCTTTTAGATTGTTACAAGAAACAAGAAGCATAATGACAAAAAGATTAATGAAAACAAAAATTAATATTATAATAATAATATTATAAATTAGTTATGAATAACTACATGATGAATGATATAAAAATCAGGCGAAAACATAACAGTAACTTTATCGTTGTATTGCGTTTTTTTCTCTCTTTTTTAACTTAAAATCACTACTTTCAATATGTTTTTTTCTTTTGGGTGTTGGGTGGTTGATAACTTTGAGACTCTTGATGTTTTTTTTTTTTAATCCTTGCCCTCTTCATATAATTATACATAACTAATAAAATTATTCATACAATTATAATAAATAAAATTGCCCAAAAATCTAAACTTTTTGAAAAAAATCCTTACCTTAATTTATAATTGTTTAAATTATCCATAAAATTATAATAAAAAATAAAAATGCTTTTTAAAAATGTATTTCTTCATTAGTATAGAAATTATTTTAAGCTTTGTAAAAAACGTTAAAATTTTTTTAAAAGATACCCGGCTCATTTCTTCATATATAACATTTAAAATGTCATTTTTAATTCACTGGATGAGAAAAGAAAAGTTGATTTAAATATTTGGAAATATTTCTTCCACGTAAAGACCTCCTACGTTTAACCCGCTGCTTTATTATAATGGTCTAATAAAATGATGGAGGGTTTAATTTTTTCTCTTTATTCATTTATTTCTCAATTTTTTTATTAATTCTTTTATTAATCTTTTATTCTCCTCTTTTATTTTACGTTATTGATCTAATCATGAGATAAAAGGAAGAATCTGATGGATAGCTGTGTCACATGACGCCTGGATGCGGTCTCCATGGTGAAGCCTCGTTTCTGTTGCAGGTGTTTGGAGTTCCTGCTTCAGAGCGGAGCGACGGCGTCTCTGAAGGACAAGCAGGGCTACAGCCCGGTGCACTACGCCGCTGCCTTCGGACACAGACACTGCCTGGAACTGGTCAGTAAAATCTCCCTCTTTCCTCATTCTGATGCTGCTAGTTTTCCTCCTCTTCCATTTAAAGTTCATTTAAAGTTCATCATAGCTGAACGAAAGAAGAAAGTGAAAATATGTCTGAGGAGGCCAGAGAGAGAAAGGCACTTTTATTTTGGGGAAGTTAGAGTTTTAGGCCCCCTAGTGGCCAAAAGTTACCCGGTATCCCTTTAACACTGTTAGCTCCACTAACGGTCATGTGATTGCTACATAAGTGATGTGACGGTTTAGGCTAATGTTGATAAAATCATAACATGACCAGGTAATCATAATAATACTGATAATGTGTAAAACAAAGATCTGCAAAGTCCGCTCTAGATCCAGACTGCAACACAAATCAGCCATGCTCAAGTGTTATTATCCTAAGTATTTCATAAATAAATCTTTCATAAATCAGTAAATTAATGGTTTATAATGTGAAATAAATTGTCCCTGGTAATTATTCACAGCCATCTAGTGATAAAAATGAATGTTGATCAGTTTTCGCTGTCATAAAGCGGCGTGTCTCATCCACCTGCCTGCTGTCTGTGAGGCAGCAGAGGCTGCTATGATTGACAGGAACCAGCAGCCTATCAGGACACAGCGTTCCTGATCTTACAGCCAATCAGAAGCAGAGTAGGGCGGCATTAGTAGCAGCTCCGCAGGCTCCTGATGCATGCAACAGTTTGGGTCATGTTTAGACGTGTTAAACTGCTGGTAAACCTGGATGTGTTTTACTTTTACGCAGAGAAAAGCAGGTAAAATAAAAATAAAAGGCCTAAAATATCAGGTTCAGCCGATAGTTTTTTCTGACGGTCAAAATGTTTGCATCTGCAGCTGCTGGACAAAGATGACAGCCACCAAGAAGAGACAGATTCTCCGAACACGAGGAGCCCGCTGCACCTCGCCGTGAGTCTAAACTCGCGTTTCACACGACAAACGTCACGTTTTGCTGAACCTGCGGAGGCTGGAGAGGTTGTTTTCCCGTCTGCAGGCGTACCACGGGCACGCTCAGGCTCTGGAGGTGCTGCTGCAGAGGAAGAGGGAGGTGGACCAGAGGGACGAGGCGGGCAGGACCCCGCTGGCTCTGGCCGCCCTGCGGGGCCACAGTGACTGCGTTCATACCCTCCTCAGCCAGGGGGCGGCGCCGTGCTCCACGGATGAGCAGTTCGGCCGCAGTCCTGTGCACCTGGCAGGTGGGATGTTCTTAATGCCTGTAATTAGATTAGATGGAGCTGAGTGCTGTAACGCGGCATGATTAGGTAGTTTAGATGAAACCTCTAGAAGACTGACAGGTCCCAGTCTCCACCGTGTGATGCTCCATCCCAGATGTTTTCATCAGGACCCACACTAATCAAAAGTCTGAAAACAATTAACTTTTATTATTTTTATAGAAGATTTATTGAAGAAATTAGTCACTTTTAATCTTGACATAAATGAATTTTTACTTTAACAGCAGTGATATTAGGTAATCCAGCCTTCAAAGGGTTAAATGTTCAATGTTGCTCAGAACAAACAGAGTTATGCAGATTAGATAGTAATGTTTACATCAGTTTTCTAGACATGGACATTAAATGGTTTCATTCCTTGACCTTCACTAAACATGTTTTACTCTATATTAAACATGATTTACTGCATATTAAACATGATTTACTGCATATTAAACATGATTTACTGCACATTAAACATGATTGACTGCATATTAAACATGATTTACTGCATATTAAACATGATTTACTGCATATTAAGCATGATTTACTGCATATTAAATATGATTTACTGCACATTAAGCATGATTTACTGCATATTAAATATGATTTACTGCATATTAAGCATGTTTACTGCACATTAAACATGATTTACTGCATATTAAATATGATTTACTGCACATTAAACATGATTTACTGCATATTAAGCATGTTTACTGCATATTAAGCATGATTTACTGCATATTAAACA
>JAVQJG010177380.1:0-11704 GCA_036024015.1 Craterocephalus amniculus
TACCAACTGAGCATCGTTGCAACGCCACAGCCTACCTGAGTATTGTTGCTGACCATGTCCATCCCTTTATGACCACAATGTACCCAGCTTCTGATGGCTACTTTCAGCAGGATAATGCGTCATGTAATAAAGCTGGAATCATCTCTGACTGGTTTCTTGAACATGACAATGAGTTCACTGTACTCAAATGGCCTCCACAATCACCAGATCTCTATCCAATAGAGCATCTTTGGGATGTGGTGGAACGGGAGATTTGCATCATGGATGTGTAGCCGACAAATCTGTGTGATGCCATCATGTCAATATGGACCAAACTCTCTGAGGAATGCTTCCAGCACCTTGCTGAATCTATGCCACGAAGAATTGAGGCAGTTCTGAAGGCAAAAGGTGGTCCAACCCGTAACTAGGATGGTGTACCTAATAAAGTGGCCGGTGAGTGTATATCATAGATCAATATGATAACACTGCAAAGGCCAACTCTGTAAAACAGAACCTCATTACAGCGTTTTAGTAAAGATAGTCCAGGCAAAGTCTTCAACATGGCAAAGATCTGCTCTTAAATATGAGTAAATGTTCTTAAATGTTCATTAATGAGACTTTTTGTGTGTTGTTAGTCCGGAAGTGGTGAAAAACGAGCCGTATGGAGAAAAAGCCGACATCTGGGCTTTGGGCTGCATCCTTTACCAGATAGCCACGTTGCAGCCTCCGTTCTACAGCAGCAACATCCTATCGCTGGCCAGCAAGGTTACCTGAACACACACAAGTCTCACATTCTACTCCCAAAACATCAAACACCATTAGTCATTTATATTTTTCTTCTTTTGGGTGTGTACAGATTGTTGAGGCCGTCTATGAACCAATTGAGGAGGGAATCTACTCACACAGAGTCACGGACATGATCGGATGGTGATCCTTCAAATCCAACCAGGAATCACTTTTGCATTTTAATCCATTCATGCTTTTATCATTTTCATTCATCATTGTTAGGTGCTTAAGTCCAGATGCAGACCAGCGACCGGACATCATAGCCGTCAGCTCCAGGATCTCCGACCTCATGATGAGGCTGATGGACGAAGTCTACACATCTCAGAACGCACTGGAAAGAAGAGTGGAGAGAGCCAGGAAACGTGCGCAGAAGTACTTCCTAGAGAGACAGGAAAGCAGGATGAACTTCTGTCACTTCAACCAGGTAAACTCAGATTCAGACGGTCAGAGCAGACCATGCAATGCTGCAGCAGTTTTAAAGAGAACAGCTGATTTTACAGGAAATGGGTTGGATGAGGACAGAATCTGTGGCTCGAAGCGCCTCAGCCTCCTGCAGCTCAGAGGACATGGATCATGGTGAGAGTTTCAGCCTGCTCAGGACTTAACACAGGAAAGTGAGATATCTCATAAATCTGTTATTATTAGAGGATGTCTCAGATGAAGGTGTTGAATCATAAGGAATCGGTAACATGCCAACAGGAAACCATGAGTTAGTTCGGTTGAAGCTGTGAGATTTTTCACAAGAAATTTGACTTGTTTTACTCAAATCTTTAGCTTCGAATAGAAACTTCCAAAGGGAGGTTGTTTATTTATTCATTTAAATTATTCTATTTTGGTCGTTTTGGACATTACAAGCTTACTTTTTTGATACTTTTAAGTTTGTTGTCATGTTCCTCTTTAAACCAGAGCCTAATTTTGTTTTGTTTGACTTATTTTGTCCTATTTGAGGCCTGAGGCCCAACACTACTCCTGATCATATTCCCGCCAGGTAAGTCAAAACATTTGTTGTGTATAAGAAATCTTGAAGTATCGAAGTTTATTTAGACAGTTTTCAGATGCTGGTTTGTTCACAAGTTATGCAGAAAAAAAATTGTGCTTTTCTCATTTCCTTTTTTTTTAGCGGAGGGCTTGGAGCTTCAGAGATGAAACCAAGACCAGGTATTTTCTCAAATGCCTGCTTTTAAATCCCATGATGAGATGTGTACAGTCACAAAACAAACTAAAGGGCTAGGGATGGTGGTGTGTGAAAATCCCAGATGATCAACAGTTTCAGGAATCAAAGTCACTTAGATCCACTTTCTTCTTCATGCTGATGCTCAGTTTCAGCTTTATGAAGTCATCTTGACCATTTCTACAAAACTTCATAGATTTATTTGGTACTCTGTGATTGACTTATTAGGGTTGTTTTGTTAACAATACTTATTAAAGTATGTAAAGTGTGTGTCGCGCAGCAAAATGTCTGCCAGTTGGTGTGGTTTTGCCTCTACTGCAGTGTCGTCAGGGATCTGTGTGTCTCAGAAGAAACTTCGTCAGATTGACGATCCCATCCAGAGGCTTCTTGTACAGCTGCACAAAATCATCTGCGTCAGTCAGGTACAGCTTTTGTTTTTCTCAAGTTATGACAATCGCTTGCATTGCACAAACATAGAAATACTGGTGATTTGGTCATTAACTTTCTAATCCGATATCATATAATGTCAGTCCAGGTGATGCTTTTGTTTATGTCTGTAAGCCTCTCTGTGTTCTTTTTCTTATCTAATTTCCAGCTTCCGCCCACTTTACACCACGACAACAAGCGTCGGCTCATTGAGAGATTTAAAAAGTCCCTCTTCCATCTCGGCAGTGACCCGTACAACCTGAAAGTGGAGCTCAGCAAGGTTTGACGATTCAAATCCCAAAATGAATAGGTCTTTAGATGTGATGGTAACCAGACTATAATGATGACATTTAACATTTATCAAGTCCAGAATATCACACTGTGTTCAATATCATGGTCGTCACACAGCAAAAGCTGAAAAAGAGGAACATTTTCTCTTCGGTGTGTTTTTTCACAGTTTAACCACAAACCATAAAAGCTGATGTTAGCCTGTTTGAAACTTCACCTGAAGTTCAGTTTGGCTGACTAATGAGTTTCATAAATAAATAAATAAGTAGTCATATCTGGAACACCGTGCCAAATGAAACTTTCACAGCAAATGTTAAAAACTAGGACTGGATGGTGGTGTGCACTGCGGCCTCACAGTGAGAATGTATTCACCTTTGTAAACAATTGTTAGTGGAAGTTTTTAGATTATATCAGTGGGGAATTAAGTGTATATTGTTGTCTGTTCCGTTTTATGTTGGGGCTGTTTATGTTGTAAAGGTTTTTATTTTTGTTTGCTTCTTTCAGTCTGAACCAGGGACAAGACTTACTATTTAGCTTAATGCTATATACTCTTTATGCAAGTGTCAGTAGTATGTTTCTGTGGATTGTCCCTGGTAAATAAATACATGAATAAATTAAAAACTAATGATATAAATTCTGCCGATACCAGTGATCATCGTAAAGCTAGTACTTGTGGGTTTGATAACTTGTACATTTTTTATGCATGAATGCAATGATACCTAAATATTTCTCTGTTTAACTACAATGACTCATTTTGTAAGCTTGGCACAGCTGTTATTAAAGCTTTGCTTCCTCTTTGTAAGAGGACGTGAGAACTTAGATGCTTACAGATTTAACTGAATTGCAAATGAAACCTTAAACCTGGGCTGTGAAAGTGAAATTACTGAAATTATATGCAGTGTAACAGGTATTTTAATAAGATTTTGTGCGAAGATAAATTATTCAAAATGAATTTACACAGACACAAACACTGGGAAATGTTTGTTGTGGTTTTGACTTATTACTTGATAATCATACAAATGATCTACAGTCTAAATTCTAATATATGCAATTAAGCTAATAGTATGCTGGTTAAATCAGCTAAAACATCTCTTCATTTCTCTCAGTTTTATTTGCAGCAAAAAGGCCAAACTATGAATCTTTTTGTTTCCTCTCAGCTCCTCCAGGCCTCTCCAGAACTGCTGGAGATAAGCTCTGCCAGTTCAGACTGGTGGCCTCTCATGCACCACATCACTGGAGAGCCTGGTTCTGCTGATAGCTCAGGTAGGTAGGAGTGTCATAGCTGTGCTTCAGCCTGCATTCAGTAAAAATGCTGCTGGATGTACAGCAAAAAGAAAACATATAATCTGGTTTTTGGATAGTTTACCTTCAGATTCCTTCTATTTGTCAAGAATGTGTGACGTTATTTTCTCTGACAGGCGATGGGAATCTCAAAGACGGAGTTACATATCATCAGATGCAGGTCAGAAGATTTTTAAAGATTGATTTTGAGCATATTCAACGTTTGACATTTCTTTCTTTGATAAAAGGCTTGAGAACTTTGAAGGATCCTTATTTCCCAGCCAGTGAAATGTGAAGACTAGAATAGAGTTTCAAGCTGTTTGGCACATAACTGGCCACGTTTACATGGTGTTTTTTAATTTCAAATTAATAATTCAGAATTAATTAATTCAGAATTAAAATATTCTCCCTCGGGTTAACATGGAAATATTAATTCCGAACAAGGGTTTACATGGACAACACGTCTTCTTCATTCCGCTTTAAAGCCAGGGGTTGGGAAGGGCTCTGATTGGCTGGATGGCGAGGGTGACGTAACGTACGTACGTACGTCTACCGGAAGTTAAAAACCGCTTCTTTTCATCCAACAACAGAAGAAAATAATTCGTAATAAGAGCCATTTTTGCTTGATTTAGGTTCTGGTTGTGAAGAAGCAGCTATCCGCTAGCATGTCACTTCACTTTCACCTAACAGACTCGCTTTGAACCCGTCTGCTTCGGACGGGATGCACTGTGTATGGTCGCCATGGCGACAGGACGAGGGGGCCAGCATGCGCAGAACGACAGGAATTAACTATGACCGGAATAAGGGTTTACATGGTAGAAAATGAGAGAGGAGTCAACTAATTCGGAATTAAGAGACGAATAAACCAGCCACTTAATTCGGAATTAAGTTTAATTTCAAATTAAATTTGCACTAGGAATTAAGTGTTTACATGGTCTGTTTAAAGCAGAATTAACATTAATTCCGAATTAAAGAGGAATTAAAAGTCCCATGTAAACATGGCCACTGTGGAATACTCTTTCCAGTATGTATGGTAGGCTCTGTTCAAGTCTAAAGCTTCAACAGCATGTCGTCAAATTCTGCACAATGATCCTTTAATTAAGGACCAGAGTTTGACACCCCAGCGTTACACACATAACTCTAGTATTTATCTAGATTACTTTGTTTCGTCCTGCTAAATCGAAAGTATTACTATGGAAGAACATAAAGAAAATACTTCATTGTAATCTTTCTTGTTGTGGTGATCCTCTGTGGGCTTTCTGTGGATTGATTTCTTCTTCCAATGTACCCTCTTAGGTGATCATTGAGGAGCTCCTGGAGGAAAACGGCTACTATGAAGCATCACACAGCAGGTGACCTGGAGATGTGAACATGTTCCCACCTGCAAAGATATTATGTATTATTCAAAGAGTCATGATTGTTATAGCAAAGCCTTAAAGTGCTTCAATTTAATCTCATCAGATAGTTTGAAGCTCTCATAGTAATCAGATCATTGTAATCTTCTGAATCCTGTGTTGATATCTCTACTGAGGTGAGCTCTTAAGTGTCTGTTACCCATATGGGATAATTATTAGGTAAAAATTAATTAAGTTGTTTTTTTTATGATTTTCCATTTAAGGGTTAAAGAGGAAAGACATGATCAAGAGAAGAAGTGACAGTCATCTGTACAGATCGTCAGAAGTTTCAGGAGCATATCTACAAGAATCTCAGGCGTGGCTACAGCAGAGATTATTTAATGTAAAGTGTGTGGTGGTCTGACCTCTGTGCTTTGAAGCTGTTTCACTTGTTTCAGGTTTGTTTGTAGCACTTTAAGTTCTTGGAACTACACTTAAGTTTGACATGAAGTCATCAGCAGAAATTCACATTACACTGTGTGGCACAATTTCCACGATTACCTCACTTAATCACTTTAATCCAGCATATCTCAGAGAAAAATAGTTGATGTTGCAACATGCACTGAAATGCATTTTCATTTCTCAAACACCTGTTGTAATTGACATAATTTAGAAAGACAACTGAAAATATATATTTTTCGCCATTTTGGTCAACAAATTTAATATATATTCTCTCTCTCTCTAAAACTTATATTGTTTAAATTATATTATTTAAAATGAGAATTATTCACTAATAAAGACTTCTTTATTGTCTTCTCTGTCATTGGTGTGCAGTGTGTCATCGGCATAAAGAAGAAAATTAAAAATATCAATGGCATTAATTGTTTTATTTAGATATTAAGATTATTATTACTGTTTTATCTGCAAAGTGACTTTATTAGGCCCAAATCTGCAAGATAAACTGAATGGAATAAAAAAGATCATATGGCGAAAATATTGAAGTTTTTCAGATTTGCTTTTAATCATTATTGCCAGCATGGGCAGGCCTTTTTTTTTTAGATTTAATTAGAGTCAAATGCAGGATTCTCAATGAGTTGACTCAAACCTTTGAGTCATAGTAAGTTGTGGTAAAAACCAGGGGATATGATAGTCATTACACTGTATACTCAGTTGTGACTCATCTTCCTCAGATCTTAAGCAGCCACAGAGGCATTACTATCATTTAACAGTGTGGAGCTTTATTGACAATGAAATATGGGATCTCAAAAGGTCTAGAATGAGTTTTTAGGGTGGATTAGGGCCAAAATAAACAGAGCCATCTGAACCGAACAGGAGGAATAATATACCAAAACCAAGTAAGGGAAACTGCAAACGCTTACCTCTCTAGTCTAACAAAAAAGAGAAAGGGGAATAAAAAGAAAACATCCACTCACTCCCGAAGGGCTCCTCTGATCTCACGCCTTGGGTTTTTAAAGGAAAATTGTCCTCCCAAAGCCAATCCCCAGTGTGCACCAATCACGGCCCACACCTGCTCACTACCATTTCCGTACATTAGCAAATTTATGGTGAAAATGAGTCAAAAAGGATCCATCGTGCAAAGCTGATCTGTCAGCCGCTACATACAAAAAAACTGAAACTTGGTTGATTGAAGGAAAAAAGTCATGAATGAGAAATTTGGTCAATTCTTTTTTGTTTTTTTTGTTTAAGAAACCTAGACTATTAAGTTTTTGGTTATGATAATTTTGTACCATATCTGTGGTATCTAAATATGGTATCAAATCTCTTCCAAAACCTTTCTAAAAGTTTTGATTCCATATTTTTGGTATTGGCTGTAAGTCTTACTATTAGTATTACCAATACTAATGCATGGATTTTAAAATCCTGAACACATTTGATATGACCTAGATCATGGGCAAGAACATGGAGACTTAACAGTTCAACAAATCAGTGGAAGCAACTCTGTACTACCTTAAACGATCAATAGGGGGCGGTATGAGACTTGTTATTGAGAGGATTTGACGTGACCTTAAAATACACACCCTCAGATCATGAATCTCAACCATATAATTATCACTGACCAAAAGAAAAAAAAACATCTGCTTTGTGAAACTGAAATCGCACAACTTTAATAAACAAAGACTGGCACACGAAATGTTTAGTGATATTACAAATAAAAGTGACACCAGAGATGATCTTATGTACACAAAATAGTCACCCTCCAGTGCATGAGGCATGGTCATGAAAATGAAGAAAAAAAGTATCAATGTTCCACAGCACAACATTTGAAGAATATGAAAAACTGGCAGTTTTGGAAAATATTGGCACATTTATGGTAGGCACACGTGAGCTTTCATACCACCCAGGGTGCTTGTTCAAGTTATTTATCCAGTACAAGTCTCACTCAACTTTCTGATAAGAGCTTTAATAAAGCATTTCTGTTACTATAAGGCTGTACTGGATGTTGGAAATGAACTTTTCCCCAAAATCTTATGGTGTCTAGTTTAAATGTTACCTCAGTCTACAAATTTGTATTTTTAAGACATAGGGGCTTCCCTCAGATGTTATTATCAGCTTGACATCATACTTAATGAAAGTATTCACAATCTGATTCCAAGTTTTGTTTCACCTTCTTTATCAGCTGAACGGATTAGCATGATAAGATTGGGATGTAATTTGCTTTGCCGCCATTCGTTCATTAAAAATGCTTTTTTTTTTTTTTAAAAAAAGGGTTAATATTTTGCACCTGAAGACATGCAAACAAAAGCAGAAACATAATGACCAGTAATTTCCTCTATAGCTTAAGTTAGTATAGTGTGAAAATGTCATTTTCTTGCCAACATTTACTTATTAAAAAAAAAGCTTATTTGAAATAAAAAAATAAGTTTAATGAGAAGTAAAAAATAAACTTTGCCAAACAATATTCACAGACTAAAGTGGAAGTGATTAGACCAGAGCACATTCTTCATTAACTTAACTAGTAAATTAGCATAGCATGGGAATGCCATTCTTTGTTCATTAAATATGCCTTTATTAAAAATAAAAAAATATGGATAAAAACGTTTCTGACTTGAAGATATAGAGCCAAGAGTAGAAGCATAACCTTCTTCAATAGCTAATCTAGTAAATTAGCATAACATTGTATGGGGATTTCCCCACATTTGTTCATTCAAAAATGCTTTTAAAATTAGAACAAGTTGAATGAGTAGAGAATAATATATTTTGCCTATCATATCACTACAGACAAAAGTGGAAGTGACTGGACCAGGGCAAACTCTTCATTGACTAAACTAGTTAATTAGCATAACATGGCTGAAGAAAGCAGGCTAATTTGCTTTGCTGACATTTGGTCTTTAAAAATGTTTTTCTTCTTTCAAATACAACTGGTGAATAAATGGACAATAATATATTTCTCCTATTGGTATTACTGCAGAAAAAGTGGAAATGTTTGGACCGAAGAACGATTAGCCTAATTAGTGAATTAGCCAAACAGTATGGGAAATACAGTCATCTCCTCATTAAAAATGCTTTTTTCCCTTCCCATAAAAAAAAAACAAACAAACGTTGAATTGGGGGAAAATAATATTTTTCACTCACAAAAGACAAAAATAGAATTGATTGGACCAGAGCCCTTTCTTCATTAGCTTAACTAGTAAATTAGCATAACATAGCATGGAAATGTCTACCGACATTTGGTAATTATGTTTTTATTTACTTTTTATATAAAAGTGGAGAATATGTAAATAATTATATATTTCACCAGATATTACTACAGAAAGAGTAGAAGTGTTTGGACCATAGCACTAGAACGTAACACAAGCACAGTGTCGCCATGAAAAAGTTTTCTCGTAAAAATGTTCACATATTCATCATTACACACCACCAAAAGTAACTTTTCAGTATTTAAACAACTTCTATCACCAAAATTGGAAGATAGAAATGCGTCACAACAATCTGCAATATTTCCTCATGGATAAAGTTTCAGAAGATATAAAGATTTGTATTATTATTAGTTGACTAACAGTGTAATAACACTTTCATACTCCATTTTCTGGAAATGTAACATTCACTGAGCAACAAGCTGATACATACAACACTATCTTTTAATGTTCTCATTTTCAACTTAGATTTTCCTGCTTCCTCTATCAACTCAGCTATATTAGTTTGGGAATCTTTTAAAAGCCAAATTTGAACATTCACTCTTATGAAAAACTTTACAAAGTTTATGTGGTTCCCTTTTCTTCTCGTAACAGTAGGTTTTGACAATATTATAAAAAAAACTATGGAAAAATATATTTATTTTCTGCCTATAACTAAAGCTAAAGAGCGTATTTAATGAGGTAAAATAAATCAAGGTGGTAATGCATGCAAATATAAATAGAGTAAAAACCAGGTACAGGCAGAAAAGGCTGAGAGTGACTCTCAGTGGTTATGAGGTGCCTTCGACCATGTTGCAGGTAAACAGAAACCAAGATTATAATATTCATACTGCATGGATCTAACTTTTCCCTCCTTTGAAGTGGGATTCAAGCCTCTCTCTCACCTGCAAAGTTAACGTGACAACTAAAATCTCCTTCTTAAATATGGACCATCATCTAGAGATTGAGCTCTCAGATCTCTGGACAATAACTGAGGTAAGAAACTACTGAACCTCTGAACTGCATCTGCACTTTATACTGTTAGTGATCTCGCTCAGAAAGTAAAAAAGTCCCTTGCGCAGCTTCAGAGTGAGAAGCTAGAGGAGTCCTTGTGCTGAGAGGGGAGGGTGTGTGCATCCTGACTGGTCTCAAGGCTCTGCAGATCTTCCAGCATCTCCTCGATCAGTGGAGGCATGGAGCCAGGGATCTCCATCTTCAGCGTCACCACTCGCTCTGCTCCTGCAGGGATGGACACAGATGTGTTGTAATGGCATAAAGAGGTTAACAGATAATAGTTTCACCACTGGATGGCACAATCTGACCTTTAGCGCTGATGCTGCGCAGGTCGGTGATCTTCATGAGGGCTTTGGGGAACATGAGGGGCATGCTGGGCCGTCGTTTACGGGAATAGATCTTCAGCGCCTCCAGCAGCGGCTCCTGCAGCACCTCCACCTTAGACGGCTCCTCCAAGTCCTGTCGGTCTGTTCGGGAGAAAATCAACATTTCTGATCCATTTTTTCCTCCTGCTGACGTCGCCACGTTTCAAAAGACAAAATCAGTACCTCCGGAGACGAGGCAGATGGCGCTGAGGAGCCCGCTTTCCGTCTCATCCATCTCCAGCGGCAGAAGCTGCCCTGCAAAGGTGAAAACCTGATCTGTCAGCGGCCCGAAGCCTGCGTTGTGGATCTGGGTGCGGGTCAGAGTCAGCCCATCAGAGAAGGTCATGGTGTCTTGGCCAGGAGTGTAGCGAGTGCAAATCCTCAAGATCTGGAGGAATGATAGAAAATAAAAGAGGAAGATGCTTTTTTAAAAGATGTTCTAGCTGCTCCATGATCCATCATGCGATTCGATTAACTTTGGATCACACATCACACACATTGCACATCAATTTTTTTTTTATTTCATTCATAAAATCTTAGACTTATTGGCTCATCTAACACTCAGTGTGGGAGTATATGGAGCTGCTGCAACTCAACCATTTCCTCCAAAAGATCAATCAATCTAGGACTGGGCAGTGGCTGCTAAAATAAAGCTCGTAAATAGAGAACTTGACAAATGAGGCATTAAAATGTAATTTGGTGTAAAAAAATGAAACACAGCAGAGCTTTTCGCTGCAAACAGACTCCCCATTAGGACTCGAGCCATTTGGATGAATTACCAGACACAGATGGTGGTAATAACAGAGCGACCTGGCAGCGAGCGACAGCTGGGACAGAGTGAAGATGAAGCTGAATAAAACATGTCTGTCAGTTTGTGCTGAAATGAACATCGGGTGAAAACGAGCGGTGGAAGGAAGCAGCTGTGTTGGACCTACCAGGATGTCGAGGCAGGCAGCTTTGAGGAGCGTGATCTGGTCGGCGATGGTCAGGCCGGTGAAACCAGGCACTCGTTTGGCGAACTCCACCACCTTGACGATGCACTTGGTGGCGAGCTCGCTGAACTTGTCCCACAGGCCTAGGTCCAGCTGGATCCTGTGGTCTGAGCTGGAGTTCTGGTTGGAGGAGAAAACATGAAGAATGCCTCTCAGGGTTCAGCTTTTGTGTCCTTTTAAAAAGACCGTATGCAACAGGGCATTTGCAGTGACGCTTCCCGTGATTGCTGTTTAGTGCTTTGTAAAGTTTAATCAGAAAACATTCTTAACTGAAACAATTGAAGTTATAGTATGTTTTGATCTTTTACATTTGCACAATCACATTGATCTCGTCCCAGTCACATAGCATGCTAGGAGCTCGATTAGCAGGAAAGTTTCGCGCCTATATGAAAAATAATTTTATGAACCTACCAGACCAACCAACGGTCCGGGA
>JAVQJG010177383.1:0-15634 GCA_036024015.1 Craterocephalus amniculus
ACCTTTTGGATTCGATGTGCAAACCCCTGTTGACAAGCTATTGAAGCTTTACATATAAAACCTATTGATCCAAGATTGTTAAATATAAACCAGAACCCAATCTCCCCTTCATTTCTAAAAATTTCTAAAAGTTCAAAAAATTATTTCATCTGTACTTATATCACTGGCCATTCGTACAGAAACAGGACCGGCGAAAGTTTCCAATGACAGACGTCTGTCTAAACTGGACCTGTTGGATCTCTACTGTCATTAAAACAGTTGCATTAGCTTGGTTAAAGTCATATCTAATATAGTCCAGCTTGTTCATGCTAATGAGGGGTTCACACACAAGAGGAAGTCATGGAGTTCCTCAGGGCACCAATACTTTTCACCTCATGCTTCCAATATTATCAGGCAGCATGGTTACACTTTTGTTTTAAAGACATAAAGACCTGGATGACACTGAATTTTCTATCTAAAAATGGGACTGAAGGTTTTGCCTGAATTCCTCAAAAAGATACTGTTAACTATGTAACTATACTTGGCATCACCTTGACTTCCAGTACTACAGTGAAGAAACTTTATGGTTAAATTTTGACTAGGATCTGACTCACATATAAAGCAGTCCTGTCTCAGACTAGTCTCTGCATTTGTTACTTTAACATTTGACTGTGACAGTTCCTTATTTTTGGGATATTGTATCTGATCCATAATGCTGCTTTGAGGGTTCTGATGAGAATTAGCAGAGGAGATCATGTTTCACCAGTTATAGCTTCTCTTAATCAGCTCTCTGCTAAATTCTCCTTGTCTCCTATCTTATATCTCTCCATCCTAAATAAAATGTAACAGAAATCCCAACATGGGAAGTCAACCCTACTCTACCTTGGAGAGTAGATTAAAAAATGTATTAATAAAGACATGTTACCAAATAGAATCTTGCAAACTTCAGGCTAACTGAAGAGAAGGCAGATGTAGATTGATTGTCTGTATGTTTGGAAAATGGCAGATAAAAACATCTGCAAAGCATCCTGCTTAAAATGGTCCTTTGTTTAACATAATCGGGCCTGGAACCACTCTCTTGATGTTATATAATGTAGCATTGTCACTAACGGATGGTGTCATACACTGACAACCACCCAGCACGGCTATCAGAATTTGGCTGTGACTAATGCATCCTGTGGCAATATGAGAGCAAATGAATTCTGTTTGGTGGCAAAAAAGAATATTAAAGAAACAGTAGACTGGCACCTGCATGGAAACAGGTCATTTTGGTTTAGAGTGGAAATATGCTGTCAGAATATTGCTGTCAAAGCAAAAAACAAAACAAAGGCTGATAAAGAGTTTCTAATAACTGTACGTTCAGCCACGTGACAGCAGACAGGGAACTACACTTGGACATACCACTCCCTTCTCCCAGATGACAGACATCCTGTCCTCCACACCATTAACTCCATTGGGGATCTTGGTGAAATCATCCTTGCCCAGGGCCTTCTGGCACACTGAGAAGGTGCAGTTGTCCGTCCCTGTCACACTCAGATCATCACTAATACATAAAAAAAAGGATGATGAAATGAGGTAAAAATACAGTAAAATGTGTTGTATGACTCAAACCTTCAGAACATTCAGCTGCTCCAAAAAACTAAAACTACTTCTTTTTAATTGCATCACTTTCAGTTGCACCTACTTGGCTAGCAGGTCCATGAGATACCCTGGTGTGCTGGGGTCCGGTCGAAGGGGAGGACCCATGACAAAGCCAGCAGCATGGGCCCACTCTTTGTTCCAGTAGTGGGTACCATCAGTGCCCAATCCTGCTGCAATTGGTTCCCCAAACACTACACGGCCTTAAAAATAAGTAAATGAAGCACTTAAAAATGAAAAACTTCACTTATAGTTGATATGCTGTCTTCCTGGACGCTATCAGACTGTAAAATGCTTGTCATCATGCGCTAAATCATACCTTAAAAATGACCCATTAGCTTCGGGCAATTCTGTAACACTATTAGAATTCAGTTTTTATGGTGGTCAGCTCCGGGACCAGAGTATTACACATCGCTCTGCTCATGTTTTTGTTGTGTTGTTTGAAAGACAATAAAAGGAATGTTGTTCTTGATCTTTATAGCTTCTCTGTGTATTTCGCTCAGCTTGATAAGGATGCTCACTATGTGGGAAAAGCTCAACATTAAAATCCTCCTGAGACCCAGCAATTCACAGCAAATATCCACACAGCATATTCCGGCCCCTTAAAAGGCCCTTCACCTTTAAACCTCTTCCTGTTTAAACATCAGCTGGCAGCGGCTCATGCTCACCATCTCTGCGTGCATCAGACACCACCTTAGCAGCAGATTTACTCATGACATGGACCACATAGAGCGGGCAGTTGACAGCATGGGCGATGGTGACAGCGCGTTGGGTGGCCTCGGCCTCCACCTCCTCCGGCCGACACAGCTCATGACCCTCGGGTCCTGTGATACCCATGGACAACATCTTCTTAGCCCCCTGTTGAGTCGCAGTGGGAGGGGTGGATAAAACAAGGCGGGATAAAGCTTTAAGGTAATGAAATGTTATTGTAACAGAGAAGAAGAAGCACAGAGTGAGATTAGGAGGAAAGTGGCACTCTGTATGTTTGCACATTAAAAATGCATAACTGATGAATTACACTCGAGTGAGTGGGAATATTGAGCAAATGATCTTCCTTCCACCTGCTCTTCTAGTATTTGCTGCCTTCTAGTGGTTGTTTGTTGCCTTGGCAATTGACACAGAAAAATTTAAATACACCAGTAACAATGGTGCAACGGTAAACAATGTCATTTATCTGCAGCAAAGTTCTTGTTTTAAACATGTCTGAAATAGCTGATATAGGAAATTTCTAATTACTGTATCAAACCTCGGCCCCGGGATTTTTTTTTCTCCACATTTAGCTGTTTTATTTATTAATTAATTCATTAGGGATTTCCACTTTTTATATGCAAAGTGATTTTGATATTAAGGAAGAATATAAAATCTTTCTTTACTGTTGCAGACACCATGTATGTTGCTCTAGGAACACAAAGTTCAATTTGTCCACCACAAGTGAAACATTAACTTGCCTCTGTATTGCAGTGTATTTACACAGAAATCAACTGCAAGCCTCAAACAAACCTTTGGGAAAAGAAAGAAAAAGACAAAGGACAGCTCGTAAGGCTGATTGTTGCAGCACTGATTTTGTTCTTATTTGCTTTGGTAGTGCTGAGAGAAATAAAAAAAGGAAACTAATGCCACTTAGTGGTGAATGTGAAACGTGCTGATGTATTCGTTATACTGCTTAATGGTGCCATTTGAAAAGTGTTTGCGCTGCACAAAGCACACTTCAGCAGGAAGTGAGTGAAACAAAAGAAGGGGGGAAAGCAAAATCTTCTGAACAGGTGAACATTTGATCATACAAACCTCTGCAATCAAATCTCCATTCTCAGCATGAACCTGAGCTATAGCTCCGATCTCCTTACACTGGCTGAAGGCAGCGTATAACTCAGAGTCTTGCAGCATGAACACATCTTTATAAGCCATGAACATCTTGAAGGAGTTCACCCCTCTTTCTTTTGCCAGAGTCTCCATCTCTTTCTTGACCTGAAAATGGAAATATTTGGGGGAAATGGCTCAGAGACTGCAACCTGCTTCTGACTAGACCAAAATTTTAAAAAAAGCATCAACAACAGTGTTCACCTTGTCGCTCCACCATGTGACGGCGACATGCAGCGAGTAGTCACAACAAACTTTGGGATCAGCCATCTGACGCCAACATTCATAGGCTTCCAGGGGAGACTTGTTCTTTTGGGGAATGACAAAGTCCAGGATCATGGTGGTTCCTCCGGCAAGTGCAGCCTGGTGAAGCACACGCATGGCCAAGGAGATGGTAGTTAAAGATTAACATTTTAACTATGGAGCTTAAATACACAAAAGTGATCTCTTTAACTATTTGATTGGTAGAGTATTTGTTGAAGAGAAACCAGCTCTTCAGATACATTGATATCAAAGGGTCAAAGCACAAACATGGAGGAAATACACATGGGAGCACAGATGTTCAACACAAATAAAATCATATGCAAGTTTGGGTCACAGACCCTCATAAAAGTAAAAATATGATTTAAAGAATTCTTAAGGAAGTATGTTTTAGCAGAAACATTCATTTGAGATGCAGATACTGTATATTGCCAGGAAAAATTAAAATTTTTAAAATCATAGTCCCACTGACTAGCAAATATCAAATAACTTTTGATTTGTTGTCCTCACAATAAGGAACATACTTTATGATTTGTGTACTTTTGAGATGAAGTAATGTTTCCTGTCCTATAGAAACGTATCATATAAAAACGTACAATTGAAAAAGGTTGAATTTTCTAGTATGAATTATTGAAGCAAAGATCAGTCATCAGCGAGTTTTAAATAATCGTTGTGGTGCAGCAAAGTGGCCAAGTTGATAAAACTATTGATTGAGCTCAAAACTTTCACCATCACCAATTAATAATTTAAATTTAGAGTTGAAAGCATATAATCCATGAATTAAACTAAAAAATAAAAACAGCACTGATTTGCTCACACTAATTTTCACTTTTTTTAGAATGGTCCCTTTAGTTGTAATAAACAATAATTATTTCCTCAACTTTGAATCTTTCTTTTTAAAGGTTTCACATGTTGTTTTTATACGCCATCCTTTCCCCAGTCAGTGATCCCACATAGCAACCTTGCAAGTAATAACAGTAGCAATTATATAAAGAAAAATGATTCAATTTTTATATTACGCATATAAAGCCTGTATAATGATCTACAACAACAAATACAAAAACTTACTAAATGACCAGCTTTGCAGCTCTAAGGTCAAACCCCTTAAATTACCTTTTGGAATAAACTTCACAGATGCTATAACTTAAGAAACTGAAGGCATCATGCATTGTTGCTCCTACACGATGGAAGTCTTTCGGATCAAATCCACTGGGAAGAAAACATGATTTGTGGTACATAAGGAAAACTTTATACGGAGCCTTTGCTGCCACAATGGGCATCATCCAACAAGATACAGGGGTGTTTTTTTATTATTATAGTTGTAGCAATTTTTATGTTTATCTTAATTACATTACCTATCGATTGTTTGGTGGTATAATACTACTAATTCATTGAGGTTTTATCTTCCCAACTTAGAGTCCTATGGTGTGATTTTGTGTTACTTGTCTTTAGGGGTGTAAATCACCAGTTTGATTACAATACAACATTATATGGAATTTAATGGATAGCAATTCAAACTCATGATACAATTTCGATTTGATGATATAAGACCGAATGATTGTCATGAAACAATCTTTCCATTCATATACAAGAGAGCAGCTACAGTATTGTTTGTTTTTAATCCCTGAGCTAAGTTGTTTAAATAAATCAATTTAGACAAAAACCAATCCATTTTTATAGCAAAAACAGAATAGAAATAAAGGGAAAACAATGTGCCTGGGGAAAATAATTTCCTAAATAAATGTGTGCTTGATAAATGGTTAATGCATCAGTTTTTGTCAAATGTTTGCATATTTGCATGTTTGCGATATTCATTAATACACAACACGATCGATGCAGATCGATACAAAATTGATTTTTTTTAGTAAAGAGCCTGTCATTTAACTTTTCTTTTAAGTGAACACCTGACATCAAAGAATGTAGCTTTACTCTTATCATGTTTCGTAATATATTAGATTTCTTTAGAGTGTGTGTTGAGGGGGGCTTAGAGCACCCAAATGACTAGCAGTGGCCCTGGCTGTGTGTGACATGTGTCTGAGCCTATACTGCACCTTGGTCCCGATGTGGAAGTCATCCACAGCCTTGGTGCCCATGAACGCCAGCTCCATGTGTGTGTGCGTGTCGATGCCGCCAGGGATCACCAGAGTGTCGGTGGCATTAATGACTCGCACTCCCGCCGGGATCTGAAGATTCAGTCCAACTTCCACTATTTTTCCATTCTCAATGTAGACGTCACTGATCACAGAGCAGTCCTCGTTTACAACTTTCCCTCCTTTAATCAGGATCCCGCTGAGCTCTGCCATCC
Source organism: Craterocephalus amniculus (assembly GCA_036024015.1). Classification (NCBI taxonomy): domain Eukaryota; kingdom Metazoa; phylum Chordata; class Actinopteri; order Atheriniformes; family Atherinidae; genus Craterocephalus; species Craterocephalus amniculus. Next base: position 6,041 of record JAVQJG010177383.1, read on the forward strand.
CGCTGCGACCAGCTGCCCCCAGCGCGCTGCACTCTGCACTGATTTTCAGCTTTCTGAGCACACAGACCCGCAGCTTTTGTGAAGGTACGTAGGTTAGCTCCAAAGTTCATATTCGATAATCACCGAAGTGCAACAGAATACACACAAACAGGTCTTACGACAAAAAAAGAGAAAGAAGATAAAATGACCTTTTGAACACAGTTTATGCGACAGCAACATCATGTTTTAACATTTTTCTGCCAAATGGATCAGAGTAATATACGTAGGCTATATCCTGATTGACTATGTTTTATTTATTTTTTATTTTCATTAAATGAAAATGTGAATTGTTCCTGATTTATTTATCATATAATTTCTGCTGCAGGACAGTGGTTGGTGTCAGAGTGTCTGGGGAAATACTGAAATTAGACAGCACAATGGGTGTAATCAGGGGTATAATAATTAACGTCTGCACTGAAGCAAATACAGCCAGTGCTCATCCTCAGCATTGATGTTTCACCTAGCACCCTGTAAGCACAATGTAAACTGAAATGATAGAGGTTCAAACTCCAGGTTTTCACAGGAGATCCGCTGGAAGAAATAAGACCATGTGGACCTTCGCTGCAGCATTAAAGCATGCTGCAATGGTTTAACAGATGTTCTACAACATATGCAGATACAACTGTGGCTGCATTTGATGACAAAAAATGAAATTAAATAAAACTGCAGAAATCTTTTAGGATGCTGCAGTAAAAATGTTTATGACCACATCACAGCACAAAAATCATGGTAGTGTGGAAAGTGTGTTTTTAGCATAAAGAACCACAATATGACTTCAAGCGAAACAAAGTTTGATTTAGGGGCTGCAGGGCATCACATCTTGTTAGTGTCACCATACCAACATTTTATCTTGCCAGCTGCACAGGGGTAATAATATTTGTCTATTATTTGTTTATTTGTTACAGTAATACCACCAGAAGAGGTGGTATTATGACATGCTGAAGGAACACTGATAAAACGTGATTGGGCTTAACGCTATTCTTTTTTTTCTATTATTGATGAAGTATCTCAAGTCTCAGAGTAATACCAGAAATTCAAGATCATTCTAAATAAAAAAGGATGAAAAAAGACCACAGATTTTTACACCAATTTTCACTTTTTTAGCATGAGATGACCACATTGTTTGCAATAAACATTTACTGTATACCCTAAAATCCATTAAAATCTTAAAAACAAAGTAATTTGGTTGGTTGTCCATCCATCCATCCATTATCTACCGCTTATCCAGGGTCGGGTCGCAAGGGCAGCAGCCTGAGCAGGGAAGCCCAGACTTCCCTCTCCCCACCCACATCAGCCAGCTCATCCGGGGGGATCCCGAGACGCTCCCAGGCCAGCCGAGAGATATGATCCCTCCAGCGTGTCCTGGGCCGGGAGGAGATGTATAATAATTCCCCGAAATGCAGAATGTGTCAGTCCGTGAAAAACTCAGATTTGTAGTTTAGGATGTGACGATATTATTGGCCTACCATAACTATAACCCTCACTCCTAGATGTTGAGGTTTTATTCTTTAAAAAGCGTACTTTTTAAAAATTAAATAGATTATTTGAGTATCAGTCATTAATCATTTGAGAACTGCCGTTGATGAACCCTTACTGTTTGTTGAGCATTGGTACAGTTTTCCATAACATTTTTCAGTGTATTTTTAATGTCACAGAATTATCATGACTTCCTTGTAGATTTGTTTACATGAATAAAATATGATGCAGTGAGGAGGTCTCCAAGAGTGGAGTTGATTGAGTTACTGTTTATTGATTTCGACTTCCTGAAATAATAATAAAAAATTCTCATCTGAATATGACATACCTGCCATTGTAGGAAAATAATGGCTGTTATCAGGCTTGTGCTGATAACAAGCTGAATAGTCTCCCATGTCCTATAGAGGATGTAGCATTCTTGATCCAGAAATTATTTAAAATCCCTCTGTCCACTTCTTAGTTTTCCAGTTTCCCTCATAAACAGTTTTTCACACATAGTTTTCAGCTCTTTTATTTTCTTTTACAGTAAATAATGAAACGTCCAAATAATTTGCAATTATATTGTGCCATGATACTGCAAATGGACAGTGTAATGACTCAGTCATCTTGCATGTAAAGCATCTTTAAGATACATTTTGTCATATCATATGTCTCTTTATTTGTCCAGTTTTGCTTTAACACTCTAGACATTTTCTGTTAGCGTAGTTGTTTTCTTCTGTGTCTGTGTTCACCTCATGACCATCCCAGAGTTTTTCCTTGGAATAGGTTATATATTCTCCTTGAGATCCAAAAAAAGGCAAAGCAAACAGGAAAATGACTGAATAAATTAGTAAAAATGAGAAAATACATGGCTCACCCTTATATGCTTTTTTAGATTTCTTTATTTACATGCAGAAATAAACTAAACTTTATAAAGTAGAATTTCCCACAAGCTCAACATGACCAGTACACCTATGTGTTACACAAGTATAATCAAAAGGTCATTATAACAGGCAGACACACTTGGATATGAAGGTATGGGCAAAAAGTCGTGAACAGGAGACCTCATTTAGAGGTGGATGTTATTATGCAGTTGTACGGCAGCAGTCAGACTACTGCATGAACATATGTGCTGCTTTCACTGATTCAGCTTATTGCTGTAAGATATAAACCCAGCCGTCAAGCTGATGTTGGCTAGACGGACCATTCAACAATCACATTGTTGTTCCTAAAAAATTGAACAGGATTTGTAAATATAAGTAAAACAGTGGGGATCTGCTGTCTTAAAATTTATACTTAACTACTTCAAAACAAACACGTACAAGCAGTAACCATGAACAAAAGAAAATACATTCTTTATGTGCAATTTCAAGTCTTAGAATAATTCAACATTTACACTGACATAATTAAAAAAATGTAAAATAAAAATAGCAAAGACTCCAGTTTAATATCACTGAAAATATACAGGGAGCTCTGGTTCGAGAGAAGAGCTAAATTCAGTCAGCAGATACTGATTAGTAAGTCTGGACCCAGATCAAGGAGTGGGAAATCTTTATTCCTCCAATGGGAGACCAATAAAGATATTTTGACTCTGGACTTTTAAATGATTTGTGTTGACCCAAGATATGCATCATATTCAAACTAATATAATAATTTCAACTGAGAAAACTTGAAGCTACTTTTTTGTCTCTTTATTTAGGGCTTTTTTGTTTTTCTTAAGCTCCAGAAGAAGACAACGAATGGCATTCTTTGCTCTCCGCTCTCTGTCCTTTAAGTTTCTTTTTTCCCGCTCCAGACTCTCCACCCGAGCTATAACGTCCTGCAGTTTGGTCTTTAAGCCAGCCAGAGACCCGGGCAATGCATAGTTATGGTCCTAGAAGGAAGAATGAGGTGTGTTGAGAAATGTTGACATCACTCCCACAACTTGTACAATGTATTATTAAATAGTCCCCTATCTTAATCTCACCACCCCTAAATCTATTGTGTGATAAACACACGTACACAAAATCTTTCTGAAAGCTTTTTTAATTTCTCATCAGTTGTAGTAATACTTATTCAAGGTATCAACAATTGTTTTTTGACAAGTTATAATAAGAAGACATATTCTCTTACAATTGCTTCTGTCCCTTCAGGTTTGCAGGAATTTATTTAATTGCAGCTCCTTCATCATCACACAATTGCAGTCAGGTTAAAGTCCGGAATTTGACCGGGTCATTGCACAGTCTCATTTTCCTGCTCTGGGACTTTGTTTCACATTTGTTTCTTGAATACTCAGATTACAGAACAGTTCATGGTCAACTCTCTGACTGCAAGGTGTTCAGGTCCTGTAGCTGCAAACAAGCCTAAACCATCAGCCCCCCACAACCATGCCTGAAAACTGGCATGAAGTGTTTGCAGTGGATTCTGTGTTTGGTTTTCTACAAATAAGGTGCTGTGCATCATGGCCAAACATACACACAGAGGTTCAGTCTGATCACAGAAGTATTGTAGTTTGTTCAGATTCAAGTTTGCAAACCGAAGCCATATTGCTATGTTCTTCACATAAAAGAGTCTTTCCCCACAACCCTTTCAAACAAACTATACTTTTTTGTTTTTCCTGACCCACTAACTGTCTTCATGAACTACACAGCCATCACTAAGATCCTCAGTTATCTTGTTTTGAATGACCTGTTAAAACTCCAGGAGTTGCATGTACGCTTTAGGTCCACTTTCCACACATCAACCGGCTAAAAAGGAGACGCCGCCCTGTCCTGTTTGAGGCTGCAAAGCCAACATAACAGTGTCCTTCAAGCTTCACCACTGCACCGTTTCTCCATGTCTCACTCTTGTATGAAGCACAATTTAACTCTGATCTGCTGCGTTTAACTATAGTACATTGTAACGTAACATATACAATAACATTATAACTAATTACATTTCACGTTTTTACAATAAAACCATCATGTTATAAATGTCTCTTTTTTTATAAAATGACAGCTCTGCGCTTCCGTAAGTATCCATTAAGTTTCTTGTATAAATAACACAGAGTTGTTGACATGTTGTTAAAGTGGGGCTGTTTGTTAAACGTGCAGCTTCATTATGAGAAGGGGTGTGTTTTCATGGTATACATTTTTACCGTTTTTACAAGTCGACTGTGATTTTATAGTTTATATGGCATAATTGTAGATTTTCATAAACTGGCTATATCAGAGGTATCCATTTTTTCTGAAATGTCAGAACAGGAATGCCCTTTGCGTGATAATAACTTCACCTGCTCCCAGGCCATCAGAATTACAAGACAACTGGAATCCACCACGAGAACGAATACTTACAAGATTAGGCAAAGTTCTTTCATTCTGTTTACGTTCTTGGGTTTGGGTTTTCAAAGGACTCTCCACTGGCAGAACTTCCTTAGCCTTTATTGATGTCCGTGTTGTCCTGGTCATCACTTTCTGAAGCAGAGGGAGATAAAGAGACATCAGACTTTAGACAGGTTTAAAATATTTTTACATTAACAACAACCAAACAATACCTATGCAGCTTTTATTCTTAGATATTGAGAAAGCCCCGCAGAGTGTGGTGTCTACTCTCATGCTTTTAGTATGGTGGTCCTCTTACTTTTTGAAGATGACTTGGAAAATTGAAGACAGATGGCTTAGTTCCATCTCTCAGCCTGACAGTCTGACCGGTCCGATCAAAGTCTTCTGGCTTAAAGTGCAGGCTGCAAAGCAGAGAGTATGCACTGGCAGAGAAACCTTTTCTTTTTAGAGCTACTTCCCACTGCTTCCTCAACTTAATCTCTTTGGGAAACCTACAAAAAAAGACAGTAAGACATGTTAGCCTGTCAGTTAGACAGTCAGATTTACAACTTATCAGTCAATTAGCCTCTTGGCATGATAAATTAAGTTTCATAAATGTTTTCCCCAATTTATTTATGCAGTTGAACAAGCTGCACTAATAGTACACTTTGAAGAAAAGTGCAGTGAATATTGCACAATAATGAACAAACCAGAGAATTGGCCACAGTTCAAGATATAATAATAATAATAATAATAATAATAATAATAATAATAATAATTTAAAAAAGACAACAAGTTTAGACTACTAAAAGTAAAGAAATGTTTGCTTGGTTGATTATTAATCATTTCTTTGTTCTAACAATGCATATCGTTAAAGAAAAAACAAAAAAACGTATGTGGTTGGAGAGTGTGTTTACATCCCCATTGAATGGTGCCATGTTTGTAAGAAAAATGCATTTTTGGGATGATGAGCAGAGCTGAGTTGTGGACTGCACCCTTGAAAAACTTGTCAAATGTTCTCTGTCAGTGACAAACAGCTCTTTCTACTATTAATGGCCAGGAAAGTTAAGTTCAGCGATTGATCCTGAGTTTACAGCAGGTGTATCTTAGGGTCAAAATATGGAGAAGATGCAAATTATGCTATAGTGACTGATAGCATGACAGTTCTTGGTGAAGGCGGTGCATAGTGGTAGACGGAAACTACCTCACTGGAAAATCACGGTTTGTCATTAGAAGCAATCTAATTGCAGAGATATTACAGTCTGCAACCAGTGGCAACGCCACCTCCCCACTCTGTCCCCTAAGATGACAACGACCGCCCCCCACAGGGTTGATCAGACTGCCTGCAGGACCTGATCACTTGTGGGATCGGCTTGCGGATCGTGCCAGAAAGACCAACACAACAACACTGTTTGGACTAATAGTCATCTCACAGCAACGTGAATAAGGGGAATAACAAGCTTTAGCGGTATAAGATTTGATACCAAGACGCATTGTTAAAACAAAGAAATAATCCACCAAACACAAATTCACTTACTTGAGTTAATTTTGTTTCCTTAACCTTTATATTTACATTTCTTTAAGAATACTTTGCTACGAAAAACTTGCGTATACTTTCAAACGAAACCTCTAATTTTATTAAAATTATATCATTATTTCTGCGGCAAAGACTACACCTAACATTAGCCTTAAGGAATATTGTAAATTATTCCAGTACAGAGTATAAACAATACGTCTTCAGAAGCAGCCGCAAGGTTTTGATAGTTGGATTGTGGTGGTTGGCGAATTTACTTAAAATGATAAAGCAACACAGCGGCTCGTCCTTACTTGTGAAAGGTAATTCCGTGCAGTCTGGACTGAACAGTGTGGCGGCTTTTACACCCCCAAGCTGAACAAGTTCCTGGCATTTTCTCTCCGGTCAGCCTTCCTGGGAGTCCTTTTTACTTGCCACGGCCAACATGGCGACGCCGTTAACGTGCGAGAAAAGCGACTGCTGCGTCGCCTAGAAACGTGCCCACGCTAGGTCTGAGCGACGCATCGACGTAGCCTCCGCTTGTTCACGTGATAATTTTTGTCGCTTTGCTGGAGTACTCAGGAAAGTGAAGATTTGCTGCTCGGGTGGCTGGAAAACGAAACTTAACGAGGGAACGTGCATTGCTCCTCCGCCAAACACTACTGCAGGACTCCTCCATTTTATCTCTAATTGAGTTGGCACGACTTTTAGCTGCCGAGCCCGTGTCAGTTCTTTTTTAGCATCCACATGACTAGTCTTTAAACTTTTTTTGGTTCAATGAACTTCCCCAGTTCCTCAGGTAGGTGTGTCTTCATTTCAGTTGGCCCAGTTTGAGCATGACAGCCAGGTCAACACGCAGGTTGGGATTTTGTGTAAACAAGCAACAATTTGCTGAATGTTTTTTTAAATATTTGGTTGAGTTTAGCTTTTGTGTGAGGAAGACAGCCTTTGTTTGCTGCTAATATCACATCACGTGTCTTTGTTCCTGATCCCGCTCTGGTCTGCGTGTGTGTCCCCTCACCAGAGAAGAAGCATGGACCCTGCCCGAGAGAAACGCAGAGAGGAGCTAAGCAAGGCTCTGGCATTTATACAGTCAGGAATCTGTTTATAAATTTATTTTTCTACTTTTTGGCACGTTGGAAGAAAGTGAAACGGGTTCTTAGCTAATTGTATCCTTGCTGCTAGACTGTCAGTCGGTTTGATCGTATTTATGTCTTGTGTTTCAGGTCTCCTCTGGCTTATCCAGATCCCGAAGGCTACCAGGTAGTGGATATTATTAGTTTTTCTTATGTCTACACTGCATTTATTATCATATGTGTTTTTTTTATCCTGCAGATGGGTCATAGATTGTTGCCCAATGCTGCTCTGTGCTATCTTTTTTTCATCCCTGGATTTTATTCCAACTTCTGTGCATTGTCATGTTGAAGTTGATTTATTCTGCAGCTGCTGTTGGCTGTCATGTCCTAAACTCTTCATTTCATTTGCACATGAATCGGTTTTCTCAGTTGCACAACGTCTCTGTAATCCATGAAGTTGGATGAGATCTCTGGATATCACAACCCTTAACATCCTTGGTCTGCTACAAATTAAAACCAGGACATTTTAATATAGAAATGAGTGAAATAGAGTTTCTATAGAGACAATGCGTTCATGTTTATTTTCACTGCATGTATGGCCATGCACTGGTACAGATGACGCAGTTAACATCTGTACTGGCACTATTGATACTGAACTTATGAAGATACAGGTTGCAGGTCTCCCTGCTGGGCATTTCTGCCTGACACGTGCCCTCAGGTAAATCTGGGTCGTCAGCTGGAGATCATCTATTACAGAAATGTTTCTCCTTTAGCCCCACTACATCTGGTGTTGTTTGTTGTTTCAACTTGCCTGCTTCCACCGTAGCCGTAGCCAGAAGCGACCCTTCTCTGCTTCCTCTCCTAGCTCTCTTATGGCGCTCCAGTGGCTCAGGTGCACAAATTAAGCCCTTACATCCTTCCTCAACCGCGCATGTGTCTGCTTTCCAGCCAGGCCCCCACACTCAGCCACCAGGCCTGCATTAGGGATGTGAATGTTGCAGAAACTCACAATTCAATTCGATTCTGATTCTTGTGGTGACAAGACCCATTTCTGTGAAGAAAATGGTTATATTCTGTCAAGCAAAGTGCTGTTGCCGGCAGATAGTCAGTGAAGCCTGGCATAGTACATCTTGGCTTGATCATTGCTTTAGCACAGTTGATGGTCATGCAGAATTAGAAAATATGTCAATCAAGTATGGGTTAGCATTAACAGATCATATCCCCTTTGCTTTTGAAGTAAATGTTAAAAGTCTACCATCAATAGTAAGTAGTGGTAGCTCACCTGACAATGTTCATGTGGCAAAGTTAGATTGCCATCTAAGATATCTAAGTACAGTTAATTTACCTAAAGAGGCCATTTTGTGTCAGGATGTCAACTAAAGGAACATAAAAGTGACCTTTGTTCCATGTATGATGCAGTAGTGGCTGCTCTAATTAATGGGGGGAAACCTTTTCATAAACGGAAGTATGATAGGAGGTACAAGACTAGACCTGGCTGGAATGAGCATGTAGCTCTGTATCATGCTGATGCTCGGGAAGCATATAGACTCTGGGTCCTGGCTGGAAAACCGAGACAGGGCCCTGAGCTTGAGCACAAAAAAATGACCAATGCCAGGTATAAATATGCTGTGCGATTTAAATGAGCAGGCTCTGAGAGCTGACACTATGGCTAACAAAATGTTCTGCAATGATATGTCAGATTTCTGAAAAAAAAGTAAGATCCCTCAATTGCAGTCAACCTTTTCTTCCATGTACTGTTGAAGGGATCTCGGGTGAAGATAAAATTGTGACTTTATGTAGACAGTATTACAGCTCTTTGTTTAATTGCATGAAAGGTGATTTATATGAGGAGGAGGTTGTTCCGTGTGAAGAACTGATACATATTAAGATTCACGAAGTATCAAAAATTGCCTAATAATAAAGCATGTGGCATGGACTCCATTACTGCTGAGCATTTCAAGTATGCTAGTCCAAGGGTTGCTCCTCTTTTAGCTCTTAACTTCACTGGCTGTATGATCCATGGTGTACTACCTGACTCAATGATGTCCATCTTGCTTGTGCCAGGTATAAAGAATAGAAGTGGTAAAATTGGTTCTCTAGATAATTATAGACCCATAGCACTAGCTAGTGTTCTGTCTAAGGTTATTGAAAGAATCCTGTTTGATAGAGTTAGTGAGTATATCACCTCTACTGACAACCAGTTTGGCTTTAAACCACAGCATGGTGCTGACAT